>MQUG01001174.1:0-34478 GCA_007213375.1 Steinernema feltiae | reverse complement strand
GTCGGCCGAAGTGGTCGTCGCAGTGCACTCGGCAGAGGACGGCGACGCACTTTGCCGACTTCGTTTGCGGCGCGGCAACTCCGCGTCGTCCGACGAATCGTCACTCGATCGGTCGAACGATCGTTTCTGCAATCATCCGCTTAGTCGCGAAACCCGATGACGCATACCCTCGAGCTGTAGAACTCCATTCGCGTTTCCTCGATGATTGCGTCGAGCCATTGCTTCTTGGTGTCGTTTAATGGTTCTGCTTGCTGTGGTGTGGATGTGGGGATACTGTAGACGTGCGGGGGAGAGAAATAGGCGTTGTTGAATCCAGGTGGCGAAAGTTCGGGTTTGGGTTGAAGGAAGGAGGAATACTGTTGGGGTGACGACGGAGAGAAAGAAACATAAGAAGCCGCCGGCGAAGCCGACGAACAGTACGAAGGGGAAGATTTAAGGTGCTGATTAGGCCCGGAGAAGACACTGCTGCAGTTGTAGTTCGCTTCGGGCACACTGAAACGAGTGATCGGTGAGGAGGGAGCACAAGACGGCGATGCTTACGGTTTCCCAACAATGTTGTCCGGTGGAAGTAGGCGCGGAGCCACAAACAAATCGCGACTGGGCGACGTGGTCGATTCGCGCGGAGTTAAAAATAAAGCACTGCTGACCGCGGGCGATCGGGGTGCACTGAAGGAAGCAGAGAGCATTGTACTAACAAGGAGGGAAAATGTGGAAACGTACGTAGTTTGGCTGCAGACGGGCCCCATGAACTCGCGCCGACACCGAAGGAGACTGAAAGCGGCGACTGTAAGTTGCAGATCACAATGCGCTCACCATTCTGGTCGCGGAGCCGCGCATAAAGCAGCACGGTGGGAAGGCGCCGTTTGTGGCGGAAGACGAGGAGTCTCGCTTTGATTTAGGCGGCGGGCTGTAGGCCCGCTTAACACAGCACTTGGGTCCGCCAGGCGGGGTACCGTTGCCGCAATTAACCCGATACCCGGAGCACGAGCGCTCGGTACCACAGCGAACCCGCGACTCAGCGTCCTGCAGAGATTACGGTAGGTTAGAGAATGAAGACTGCGGAAAGAAACTTACGGCGCGATCAGTCTCGGCGACGGATGCGAGATCGTCGGCGAAAAGAGAGTCGGCGAGAAGCCATTGGTCCTGCCAAACCGACTGCTCGGTGGAGGCGAGCGAAGCCTCGAACGATCCGTCGAAGACCGCACTGTGGAGTTCGGCGGAGCTCAGACTCCGACAATCAGGCGCGTCGTCGTCTTGTGTTAGTCCCACACGTCCGGCTGTGGCAACTTCGTGTCCGATGGCGATTTCGTCAGCAGAAAGGAGATTCTCGCGAGCGGCGATGTCGTCAAGGAGTTGGTCGAAGTCGGCGAGGGCGATCGAAGAGTCGGCGAACGAGTATTCGGCGTTGACGATGGACATAGCTGCAAAAAAGAGTCGGTCAGAACTGTTGCACGGGATGTACCGTCCGGTGATGGGGAAACGTACACTAATGGCGCTCTGCAAGCGTGCGCGGAGCAGCGGAGGGGCGACTCACTCAGTTGATGCGCCGACGGTCAGATTCAATGAACCAGTTGTTTTGAATCTCAACTTCGTCGGGACAACCGATCGCAGCGAGGAAGAGATTCTGCCGAGCAGTGACTAACGAGGCCACGTAAGTTTGATGACAACGACGCCGGAGACAATGACAACGACGTTGGAGGCAACAAACAGTAACCATAGATGGACGGATGGTTCAGAGAGAAGCAGTGACGAGATGCTTGCAGATCCGTGTTAGAAGCGAGTCTGGAGGGCGAATCGAAGAGGAGCGTATCGCACGGCGCACAACCACATAAACGAGCGGCGGATGACAGACGAATCAGACGAAGACGCCGACGGACGAAGATGGAAAGATAGATTGATGACCTGCAGTGGTTGGTTGGACTGATAGTTGTGTGATCGCTGTGCTCCACGTGGGGAAAACCAGAAGCAACGATGCGCAAAAAACGCTTGCATGTGAGCCGAGAGAGCGCGCGGGAAGGACGCGCGCGAAGCCAAAAAATAATAAAAAACGATCGTGCTCACCGGTTGGATTCTTCGTTGAGTTTATGAGTTCAAACAAGTGAATGAAGGTTGAAGTTCGTTGGGCTTGTTGAGAGCTGAGAAGCGGTTGTTAACTAAGTGAGTTTCTTAGAGTTCTGAGAGCGAATGTGTGCTGAGCGAGAGTTGCAGAGAGCGAACACGGAGAGCAGAAGGCGCGTAGAGCGAAGTTGGGATTGACCTGAAAGCGAACTACAACTTGAAAAGGAGTTCCAGCTGATGCAATCCGCGCTCCGTCACGTAAACACCTCGTGTGAAGCGCCGTCGTCGTGTGTGGGCATGCTTATTTGTGAGCCAGGACGGAGGCCATAGGAGCCAATGTCCCCCGAACGTAGCGCGTGCGCAGCGATCGCGTTTCCGGAACGATCGATTGATCGGAAGCCGCTGATAGGAAGGAAAGAGAGCGCGCGAGCGTTTCGCATCTGAGCGCACGACGTTGGCCCGTGACGGCGGAACACCGCGAAAGCGAGATTTAAAAGAATCGTCGGGAAGGCGATGCGAAGTGAATGCGACGTCTCTTTCTGTGGTTCACACTTTTTCGTTGTCTCTAATGGAAGGGGGATACAGTAGTCACATGAGCTGTTACAACGTCTTTTGCGACGGTTTCAGCTGCACGGACGACCGCCCCGGCCCGCACTGCAGGCTGAAGTGACCATGAATGGGCTGGTTAAATAGTGTGCATGCGCGAGGGGAGGAGTGTCCGAGGGAGGCCGCTATCGCACGGTTCCTGATCGTAGCAACGCCTTCTGCGGCGCTGGAAACGTTCCTTTCACGTGATCGCCGTGAGGTCTTCCACTTCGTGAAGGACATTTAAGGAAGCGGCGGCGAGCAGCCGAGGGAATCACGGCAGTTTGGGGTCGGGAAAAGCCCCGCGGGTGCAAAGTTCACGCGTTGGGTGCTCGTTGGCGACGTCGCGGATGGGAATGAAGGCGACGGTCGTTCCGTGCAGCCGGAAGAAACTACTCCGTACTCGGAGATTAGAAAGACGAAGACGATGGGGAAACTCCTGCGAAGATGGCAGCGAGCGATTGCAGACGAGCGAAACTGAAAAGTTTCGCTGATCACAGACCGCGGAACGTTGCAGCAGAAAGCGCCAAATCACGCGCTCAGAAGAAGACGTTTGCATTTTGCGGAGACAAAACAACGCAGCCGAACAGGACGCTTTTTGCTTTTTATGCTGTTTTGGCGGTTTCGATGGCGTCTCTGTGATATCGATGGCGCTCTTTGCTCTGTCGGTGGACGGAAAAGTGCACTTTTTCATCGCCAACTTCCATTTTTCGATAACACGTTTGATTTCGCTCCAAATTCAAAGCGCATGAACACTTGCGATTCCTTCTCGAGCGCCTCGAGACCTGACTGTTGGCCTGAAATTTGTTGACAAAAGTGAGAAGAAGAGAAGCTCGAAGCGGCGTCGAAACACGTTCGAAGCGCTGGGCGCGATGTCAACGACGATGTCGCAGATGCCGTCGACATTCGCAGCGCAGACTTTGGCCGTCAGCAAGTAGCGAGCGCTCTGCTGTAGATACGGTTGTTTTGCAAAAGACTCGCGATGGTTGATGACCTTTTTGGCGCGATATACTCGTGATAGCGTCGCCTTTGGGAGCGTGGCGCAGAAACACGAATCAGAGTGCAAATCTGCGAAGTTGTGGACGGATTTGCACCACAATATTCTACTCAGATCCCATTGCTAATGAATTTTTAGGCATACGGTAGCGGCGCCCGACCATGAGTGCGCTGAAGCCAAATCAATTTCGAAATCTCCGATAATCACAAATTGTTTTGTCTTCTATCGAAGGCTCGGTGCTGATCTGTGACCTTCTCAACGCCAATGAAGTCTGCTATCAGCACCGTGAAGCGTCATCAACGGTTTAAACCGTCCACAATCATAGTTCGTCGTCCGCATCGTTCTGCATAAAGCAAATCTTCCAGCGTGATGACTGCATTTCTTCCTTGTTTCACTATCAAAAGTCCGGATTCTTAATGCGGAGACCGAACCGTCTGCTCGTTTCACACACTCCGAAGCGCCATCTGTTAGGCGATAAGCACTCCGAGAAGTCTGTCCGTTATTTAGTCGCACGACAAGCGATAAGAAATAGTCCCGCAGTCGAGTTTCTCCGCTCCGTTGATTTTTCCTTTTTGAAATGGTCGTTGGCGCTCGTTTTTCTGGCAAATCGACGATTATCACCGGTGAGTGGAAGGGCTAGTAGATGGCGCCTCACAGATCGCATCGTAGGTGCGAGTTCGGGCATCGGCCGAGGCGTTGCCGTCTACTTTTCCCATGAAGGCGCCAAATTGGTGATTTCGGGACGAAATGAGGAGCAACTCGAAGAAACAAAGAGACTCTGCGTTGCCGGAGGAGCGGCGGAGTGCGACGTCGTCTGCGTTGTTGGCGACATCACAGATGCCGAATTGCAGCAAAATCTGGTGCGCTCGGCTGTTGAACACTTTGGGAAACTCGACATTCTGGTAGCGCTCGCTGTTTGTCCAAGTTCTACTTAGCTTTGTAGATCAACAACGCTGGAGCGCTCACAGTGGAAGGATACAAAACTTCGATGATTTCGGATCCAATCGTCGTCTACGACCGACTGATGGAGCTCAATCTGAAGAGGTGATTGGTGCGCAGCGCTTCTACTGACCTGGCAAGGCGATCTGTTTCAGCGTCGTGCAGATGACGCAAATTTCGGTGGAGGAACTGAAGAAGACGAAGGGAAACATCGTCAACGTGAGCAGCATCTCTTCCACAGTACCGCTGTGCCGCCAGGCCTTCTATTCGACTTCGAAGGCCGCCGTGGACCAATTCACGAAGAACGTCGCGCTGGATTTCGCCGCTCACGGAGTTCGTGTGAACGCCATTAAGTAGGCTATGGTTCCGTTTCTTAAATCGATCGATTGCAGCCCCGGCTTCATCAATACTAATCTCATAACGCGTCTCGGAGTGGACGAGCAACTCTACAAAAAAGTACTTTATCTTCTTTTTTCCGATTATCATTTCGCATTCGTTGTAGTTCGAAGAATCCATCGAAATCTCAAACCCCATGGGCCGATTCGGCTCAATTGACGAGATTGCCAGATCGGTCGGGTTTCTGGCGGACAACCGCGATGCCGGCTACGTTACCGGGCACTGTTTGGTCGTTGACGGCGGATCGACTCTCGCGAACTGCTCAGCCGCTTCCCAATTTGGCCGCACTTTGTCGAAAATGTCCTAATCATCTTCTCGGAATAAACGTTGCGATCCCACGCATCGATCACTTTTGTTGTGTTGTTTTTATCTTCTCAGCCTCTTTGAAAACTCTACAACTCGTTGAGGACGAAAACAAACAGTCAAATGACGTCCACGGAGCGGGAAAACCTCAAACTCGAGATTGAACACTCCGTTATATAACCTTTGAGCGCGCTACGGCGGCGCCGCAACCCTCGAGCGGTGGCAATTGCTGTGGTCGCTGAGTTTTCATATTTCATTTTTCTGCGACTCGAAGAGATCCGCGCCAATTGTTTTTCGGTCGCCGTCGTGGCACGTGCCAATCGGTTGTCCTTTAGCCTCTTCTCACCAAGCTGCAATTCATATTTCTTCTATCAGCGCACCCAATTACTCATTGTTACACCTCCGCACTTACCCAAGTTGCCAGCGCACCCTCAGAACGTCGCTCCCTCGTGCCGATTCGTCCAGCGAAAACATTCCTTAGCTGCTTCGCTTCGCCTTCGCATGCTTCTCCTTGCGATACAAACGCGATTAATTGCCGCATCAAGCGAATCTCGTTGTCGGTGATGGAGAGATATGTAAATAGTAATATTTACGATGGCGATCCTGACTCTTTATGTTCGATCGCCGTCCTCCTCGTGTTTTTGTCCCCCTTCCGATCATTCGTCAATAAATCTGCTCTCCCCGGAGCATCTGGCGCCCCGAGGCCTTTCCTGGACCGCAATTACCGATCTCCGTGGCCAGAGCACCTGTTCCCTTCGCCTCGTGTGTGTGACACGCTGACTTCTTGTAACGCAATCGCGTCAAAGTTAATTTTAGCGCGGACGTCTGAGGGATGCTCTTCTTAAACTCGCGTCCTTTCGACGTGGAATCCGGAAACGACGATTTCGACGATGCAAACGACAAAAAAGATCACAGAAGCGTTCGTTCACTTCCGTGCGCATCCAATTCAATAATTTGGGTTTCAGGGAATCGCGATCGCTTCCGTGGTGCTCTACTTCGTTCTTTCGGGAATTGTTTCTCTATTCCACTTTCCTATTTCTCTGGTCTCCATGATGGTGCCACTCGTCACCGTCCTCCACACTTTGGTGGTCGTGCGGGGTGAGAAGTCCGAGTTCATGTGGCCCTGCGTGCTTCTCGGCGTAAGTTGCCTCAAATGCGGATTCCGCGATGCGTTCCTTTCCAGTTTCTCGGCGCACTAGTGAAGCTCGCATCGATCATCTTGTATTTGTCGTTGTTCGACATCTTCGACCAGGCGCCCTCAAAACGCGGAGTGATCAAACCTCGTCATGAAGGTTAGTGCACTCGCTGCCTCTCATTCATTCATCCAAAGTAGACATCAAAGGGCATTCAAAGTTCGTCTTCTTTGGAATTCTGTTGAGCGTCGAAATCGTCATTGTCGCCCTCTCCTGCTGTTTTCAGTGGCATCTGGTCGCATTCAAGAAGTGCCCCTCAAGCAACCGAGTAAGTCTCCAGTGCACTTCATTTGCAACGACTCTTTGCCTTTCAGAAACGGAACCTCCGGCGCTATTAGTCCGGAACAACTGTACACTCCAATCAAAAGACCTCGACCTCCATAGCAATAAATTTATGATTTCCCGTGTACATAAAGTTCAAATTAAACATTTGGTTCGGACGACGAGGAAATTAATTAATCGGTTCGATCTTTGGCGTCAGCTGAACATCCGCAGCCGAAGGGGTCGAAGGAACGACGGATAAGCGACATCTCCGGCTGATCTCGTGTTGCCACCTTGTGATCGAGGCGCTGACGCGACTGTGACTCTTTGACGAGGTTTCAAAAGCTGCAAATAGAGATCAACTTGATAAAGCGTCCAAAGGTCCAGAGAAGAGGGGACAAAGACATGGATGTAGAGGTGACGAGCGCTTGAAAGAAAGACTCGCCTTTTGACTTAAATCCATTCGTAATAGAAAACTTTCGTCTTATCTGCTTCTGCACCGAGCGCTTCTTCTTCTCCGTCATCATCTGCTGCTCGCGCTTGCGGATCGGTGAGAGAATTTCGGCGAAACGCTGATTCCGCAGAATCTGCGCCTTCAACAAACGATTCACTTCTAGCCACACATTTTCCGAAAATTCGCCCGTCTGGAAGCTGAACGACCTCTGCGATTGACCGTTGCATTCGGAAAAGGTTCCGCCGAGAGAAGGATGGTTTTCTGGAGAAGTGGTCGGCGAAGATCGTGTCGAAAGGGGCACGTTTGTTGTTAACAGCATGCGAGCATCCGACGACTGCTGACACGTCGCATCGGGGTTAAAGTCTCCGTCCGCAAATAGGAAAGAGGAGTTGACGTTTGCCTTCATGGGAGCTTAAAGTCCTTAACGAAGACAACAATCGCCACCGAACGGCACGTCGAGAAATAACACGAGCGTGCAGAACCGTTTCTTATCATATAGAACGGTTAATTTATCAGGCGACTGTCAAGATCCACTGGAACGTCAACGATCAATTGAACGAAAAACTAGCGGATCGTTGGTACACTGACAAAAGAAACAGGCATCAAGAAACTACGTTTATTATCGACTCTCCACAACGCCATTAGCAGCAATCGTGCGAGTTCTGGGATGTCTTCGCTCCAGAACTGACGCGAGAACGTTTCAAAACGATCGTGACATATTCGGCCGAACGGTGGTGAAGATTGTAGATGAGAGCGTTCAATTCCCGGCGGGTGAGTGTAATGGAGACAAACTCGTTGGATTCACGAGGGCGCGAATCGGAACGAGATCGACGCTGAAAGAACAGAGTTCTTTGACAGATGATAACAGATAAAAATTACCTTCACCGAGCGCTTGCAGCTCGAAAGATTTCGAGAGTTACGGCGTTTGCAAGAATCGCGCTTGACGCTTTGCTGAGATGAAGAACTGCGGTTCGCTCCGTCGGCAAACGTGATGTGACGAGAACGACGATTTGAAGGCGACGGAGAACCGTAAACGAGTCGCGCAGAACGGCAGAACGGCGTCTGACCAGCGTCCTCGACGCAGTGAATTTGCTCGGTTTCACTGGGAGGCGGTGATGCTTCGCGTCCGCAAGCGGGAACGCAACGAAATGGGGTGCAGTAGGCGTCCCGAGTGGATTCTTGAATTGCTTCAGCGCTTGGTGGTGGCGAAGAATCACGGCTAACCGATCGCTCCCTCTTGGAGTTGACGCCGCATTGCAGGAGACGTCCGCAGTCGCAGATCCGCTTCTTCTGCTCACAGGTGCATGGCTTCTGAACAGAAAGTTGTTAATAGATGGTCCAGGAACAAAAATACTTACCGGAGAACGTCCTTTCAAAATATCTCGCGCTAGTTGCTTCATCTCTGGTGTCACGGACGTCACTCGGTTGGCCGGATCGCCCAACGCAGAAGCGTGTCCGAGATCGAGCACTCGCAAAGCGGCATTCTCCAGGGTCATCGGATTGCGGGCTTTCGAAGTTGCGCGACGCGAAGGTTTCGCTGGATTTTCGACCGCATCACGACAGGAGAGCCGATTCGAGCTAGATAGCGTCGAAGCGTTTCGTCGGCAACACGGCGAGCGAGCGACGACGTTTGCATCGAAGCGAACGCGATTCTTGCTTCCACTCCTGCGGGAACTGCTTCCTTCTCTTCTCATGTTAGTTTCGGGTCAGTTGAGCGGCCGTGCAGCCGGGTGATCAGTCAAAAGTGGCTCAAATCGCGTTGCTTTTCTCTTTTGAGGTGATTGTGTAGACGAAGAACATTTTCAGACGAGTTTGAACTTCGCTTGAACACCAATTGCTTTGGCTCATTTCACATTAGAGCTTCTACCGTACACATTACAGTAGGTTAAACGTTTGCCCGATCGAATCGATCACAATACCGGTCCCGAACAGAAAATGATGAAATTCGAATTGGCGCGGTTAGATTTCGCGCGTTTAGTTCACAGTTTGAACTCCATTTCGCACTATAACCGTGCCGCCAGCGGTGTTTTGTACTGACTATATGTGGATGTTCATCTCCCTTGTGTTGCAGATCAAACCAAACTAACCTCAAACATCCAACTAACAATGGACGTTCCCCAGCTTTCAAATCATTTCTTTGAGGTTTCGTTCTTTCCAAGTTGTGTGCTGAGGTGATGCTTTCTTCTTTCAGATCCTCAATGATGAGCACCGGTCGAAGCAGGCTCCCCGGCAACCCGTCCTTCAGATTCTTGACATGCGCCAAGTCATGAGCACTACGTATAGACTGCAAATGTCTGACGGCGACCACACTTGGAGCTGTGAGTTCTCACTTCTTATCTGCGAGTACGTTGAGGTGTGACATTTTAGCTTGCTCGCTTATTGAGCCCATTGTGGATCAGGTTTTGGCAGACACATCGAACGTTCCATTGACGGTCCGCGTTTTGAAATATGACACCAGTATCAAGATGTTAGTTGATCTGTATTTGAAGGCTATCTGATTATTTCTGTTTTCGAGTTTAGTAATGAGCGCGGAATGAGTCGTCTAACGTTCTATGTGCATGAAGTTGAAATTCTAGAACGTAACGCTCGTAAGATCGGAACCCCCACGCCTCTTTCGAACATTCTGGACAAAAGATCTCAATCTGGTGGTCAACGGAACTCTGCAATGGACATTGAGAACAGAAATCCTGCTGGTCGTGCGCCAGTGTCGCGTGGTACCCCAATGGTCAACTATGGATCGTCATCTAGTGATATCACTCCTATTGCTTTGATCACTCCTTACGTTTCGAAGTGGCGTGTTTGTGGTGTTGCCACTCAAAAAACTAATCTTAGAAACATCAAGTCTGCCAAGGGCGAGTGGAAGGTGTTTTCATTCACTATGGCTGACAAGAACGGAAGTGAACTTCGAGTTAGTGCATTCGGAGAGGTGGCTGAAACGGTTCATGGATTCCTTCGAGAAGGAGAAGTAAGTATTTGAATTCTTACTGCTTTTGTATCTACATAAACGTTTTTAAGATGTATTACTTGAACGGTTCCGCTGGGATCGTTAAAGCTGCGGACAAGAGATACAATTCTACTGGCCATGATTACGAAGTAACCCTTCGAAACCAGGCTGATGTAGTCTTGTGTGAAGATCGCCCAACAATTAGTGCAGCTCCTTTGAAGTTGAACGTCACCGCTCTTAGCAAACTTGGAAATTGTCAAAGCGTTGACATTCTTGCTGTCGTTGAGAGGGTCGAGGAACTTGTTGATGTAATAGATGACGTATACAATTTATATTAGATGTACGTGATTTAGGTAACTGTTCGTGCGAGCGGAAATATCATAAAGAAGAGGAACGTTCAACTTGTAGATGACTCGAAGACAATGGTTCAATTGGTTCTTTGGGATGAAAAGGCCATCCAATTTAACGTCGGACCAGATGAGCATCCTATTATTGGATTGAAAAACGTTGCAGTCAAGGAGTACAATGGATCTTTTTCGCTCAGTGTGGGCGCTGGTTCACGCATGGAGATTAACCCTGACTGCAATGGCAGTGACCATCTCACTAATTGGTATCTCACCGAGAAGCCCAACGCTTCAATTACTTCATTGAGTGCAGCCGGCGGGTCTGGTGGAAGTTTCGGTATTTTCTTTCTATCCATTTGTTTTATTTTTTATGCAACGGCTTTTAGTTCGCGACTTGCTGACAGTTGGAATGGCTTCCGCTTCTAAGTTAGGAGAAACTGAAGATCGTGGAACTTATTTCAACGTGGTTGCTATTGTTAACAACATTAAGGCTGAGAACATTGTGTACAAGGCTTGCGCTAGCGAAGGGTGCAAAAAGAAGGTGCAGGAAATGGAAGGCCAATACCGTTGTGAAAAATGTGACATAACGCGCGACTCGTTCAAATATGTTTTGATGGTTTCCTGTGAGTTGACGGACGCGACTGGAAGTTACTGGGTGACTATCTTCGAGGAACGCGCCAGAGATTTGCTCCAGATGACTGCTGATGAAATCGGAACTCTTCAGAGCACAAATGTAAGTTTTTGTTAACAATGCGTTTTGAAATAATGGGCAATTCTTAATTGTAGGTTGAACAGTTCAATCAGGTTATCGAACAGATTCGATTCCGACCTTATCATTTCCGCATTCGTGCTAAGACTGAGACGTTTAACGACATGCAGAACATTCGTTGGACAGCTTATGACGTCAAGCCGGTTCCCTATCCTGAGTACATCAAAACTCTGCAGGACACTATTCAGAAGCTCGAAATCTGATGGTCAGTAATTGCGGTGGACTTCTTTTGTTAATGATCCCCATGTTTGTTTTCTCGTTGAGAAAATTCTGTAAATAATTTGTTTTGGATTTCTGTGAAATTGTTTTGAATTGGCTGTGAACAGTAAAACATTGACAGTAAACCAACAAATGAAGAGCGAATTTATTTGTTCCCGTTTTCCTTTGCATCACTCGGTTGAAACCAATCCAGTGTTTTCTTCAATGCGTGCTCCTTGAAAATTGTGTTGATGAGCACGAAGATATTGTCGTAGTCTGGATCGTGGTAGTATCTGGAACAGGAGGAGTTAGTAAACTAGCCACACAATTGAGAGCTTACAGCGTCCTGTCGATGATTCCTA
The DNA here is from genome assembly GCA_007213375.1 of Steinernema feltiae. Taxonomy (NCBI): domain Eukaryota; kingdom Metazoa; phylum Nematoda; class Chromadorea; order Rhabditida; family Steinernematidae; genus Steinernema; species Steinernema feltiae. The sequence goes on along the minus strand of MQUG01001174.1, from coordinate 22,675 downwards.
GGATTACGGCGTACGCTGCTGGACATCCACGAAGCATATCGTCGCGTGCATCTCCGAAGCGGCTGCGCTCTTTGAGCAGGAGAGCTTTCTGAGGTGTCTGCGCAGTGCGCCAGGGAAGAGTTCCGTTGGTGAATTCGATTTGCTGGTAGAAAAAGCTCTCCAAGTCGTCACGTCTTGACAATTCTCTTCCCATGTGCGAATTGAGACTCGCGTAGCGGAGGGTACCCTTGAATCCACTAGTTTCCCTCGGAAGTTTGATTCTTCCTTTGTCGTCTCGGAACGCGCGGCACAATCCGAAGTCGAAAATGAGGATTCGCTGCTGCGTTTCGTAGTCCACCGCGAAATTCATTGGTTTGATATCTCTGAGGCGTATCGTGAATGAGAGAGCGGACGAGCGACAAACCTGTGCAGGAACCCTAAGGAGTGAAGCTGCTCGATTGCCGAGAGCACTTCTTTGCCGATGTACAACGCACAAGCCAAGCTGAACTTCTTCTCTGGCCGCAGATTCCTGAGTTGATCCAAATCGTTCCCGACTCGGGTCATCACCAGAAAGTTCAGCTGCGTCTCCTGATAAGGTTTACATCGCCCGGCGTCCACATTGTTGCAGAAACTCGTTTTAAGGTGTTTCTTTGCCAATCGCAGCACTGCGACGTCCATTTTCAGGTTCGAGAGAAATCCCAACGACTGCAGCTCCACTTTCATGGCAAATTGCTCCGCCGAGTTCTCGCCTTCCTTCTTGCAATCCGGATTTCGGCCGACCTGAAAGAGGCGAATTTGTTCGTTAGTTGGGAAGAGGATCGCTCACAAGGTACACTGCGGCGAAAGCTCCGCGGCCGAGTTCTTCGTAGATCAGCCAATCGCCCAGCGTGTCTCCAGGATCCAGTATCGGGAGATTTCCATTCTCGGCTTCTGTCTTCACGATCGACCCCATCGTAGCGCTACAAGTTGGAGAATTGGTAGAAGCGACGACCTTCCAACTAGACGTCTGGGTGCCGAAGACAAAAGGAAAGTGTCCGGAATCATTTTGTCGATCGATCAGTCGCGGTTTGCGATGCGTCTTGTGTTCCTTCTTCTTGTTCTCTGTGCTTCATTAGGCCTCGCCGATCATTCTTCGAATTTTTTGTCTTTGGAACCGAGAAGTTCATGTGAAGCTGAGGAGCGGAAGCCGATTCCCATAAGGGATTCCGTTATCTATGTTCCGCTCGGCCATCCCGTAACTTTAAAATGTGAGGCTTTAGAAGTGGTTCGTGAAGAAGGAGTTCGCGTTGCTCCCTCTGCAAAGAAGTGTGAGATGGAGCGAGCGGTGTGGAGTTTATCGGATGAGGCGCGGAATGGAAGCGTCTCAGAGGCGCACGCTGTGTGGTCATCCTCGATAGATATCGCAAACGCCAGGAATCAGTGAGTGAACGAGAACACAATGCCCGATGTAATCTTTGATTCAGTTTCACCATGGCGGACGACTTTTCGCTCAATGGATTCTTCATTCAAGAAACGCACAACGCCTCCTATGACTGCCACGTAATCACTGAACAGGCAGAATACGTTTCGAGGATTACGATAGGTGAGTGAGTGTGCGAACGGCCGCCTACTCTCAGATTGCGATTTTCAGTGGTTCAGGATTGCGACGCCGCAAAAGAAGTTTCTCTTTACAGGAATATGCGAAACCCCTGCAAGTACGGAGGTTGTTTCGTCGACAAGGTCGAGTCATTTGAGGTTCTGCGTTGTCAGTGCATTGAACAGTACACTGGAGAATTCTGCGAAGGTTGGAACCCCTCTCTCCCTCTCTTGCGATTTACCGATTCCGTTTTAGTTGAAAGCGAAGGAGCTATAATCCGCGAAATTATCTTCTACTCGCCGTTTTTCGGACACTTTATTGCTGTTGCATTGCTCTTTGTAGTTAACTCCCTCTGCAATCGAATGAAGTAAGTCGGCATTCGCCCTTCGAATTTTAATTCGCCTTTTTAGAATAGCACCACGAATATCTCTCGCAGACGAAGTGCCCGACGTAGGAAAACCGATCGAAGACCTCTCGCTTTTGTATCCAGCAGCTTACTTACCAGTAACTCCAGAGCAACTGAGGGATGAAGACTATAAAGACGTCTCTAAAGTTCTTATCAAGGCATACGAAGATCTAAGAGCGCGTAACCCGTGAACAAGACCATGATATTTTATTTCATTGTTGGATCCAAGAAATTGAATCAAAAGGCGGTAATATATAACTCGGTAACATATAACTGATAAAACTTTAAAGGGATGTTTTGACTTCCTGTGAACGCTGCGACCCGATAAATAAGCTCTTCATTTCGTTCAAGCTTTTCTTTAAGTCCTCTCGAAAACGTTTAGAACTCTAAAGCAACAGACTATTATACAACGAGCTGTGTTCTATCAATTACCGTGTTAGTCGCCGACTTCTTTGAGCTTATGTGAAAGGAAATCTGATCTTCACCACCGATGACATAAGAGATACCATATCCTTTGTCCGCAACAGGTCCAAAACCACCACCCGCCGAAACAAAATTGATGCGCTGTTGAGAAGTCAGAGCCTTAGCTTCTTCCTCACACTGACTCAATGGTGTTTGAGAAGTTGAAAGTAAATAAGTTGGAGGGAAAATCTTGTCAAGAAAAGGCGACGCCTCTTCCAGATATCTCTTGACAACGTAGAGAGCGAACAAATGCCTATCAACACCTTTCCCACACATTGCATCACGATACATGTCTTGGTGCTTTCTAGAAGCGACACGAAGAAGATCTAAGCGTTCTCCATTCTGAAAGATTGAATTAAATTAAACACAAAGCAGAATCTTTACCGAGCTATTAGGATTGAGCATAGCCTCCACAAACGCGCAAGATTCAACAGTGCATGAACGAACAGTTTCTGTGCGTCCCTCACGGAAAAGTCGAGCCATTGAAGCTTCATACGTCAAACAGAACTTTTCTTGATTCTAAATTAGCAGTTCAGTACATCATTATATATGTATTGCCAAGTTACCCTGAAGTACGTGAGCTGTAAACAGAGTTGAATGAAAGCATCAGGAGACACTTTCAGCTGTTTAATTAGTCCTTTTCCAAATTCAGTCCAAACAAGAATTGCCATTTCAACATCGTCAATTAGTGATTGAGCAGTTTTCAAAGACGAAGATATTTGAGCAATTACTTCACTATTCAAATCCCACTTTAAACGCTCTGCATGTAGAACAACTTCCTTGGAACCTAGACAATTACCGCTGTCGTCATATCCCAAGTGACAAAGATCCTAAATACTCAAGATTATAAACCTAGTCCTAACAATTTTTTTAAACCGTTAGCAGGACAAACTCCATAAAATGAGCCGTTACGGCAGCATCACCCCAAGAATGTTCGGTATTGCATCCATATCGAGCGTTTTTGGAAACGATAAAGTTGAAGGACTTATCAAACCAACGATCATATCCACGGCCGTGTAATATCTGATGAGCCCAACGATCAAACTTTTCAGGATATTTCTAAATCACAATAACAGATCAGACAAAAACATTTGCAGTTCTTACGGGATCGCTGCAAGATTCTTCATCATCCAAGATCAAAACGAAAGCAGCTTTCTCAATACTACGCAAACTGCTTTTATTGTAACCTTTTGAAAAATGTTTCGTCCGCACAACTGCCCACGGAGTCCGATCGCCAGCTGTTAGAGCAGCCAAATGTTCTTCCCCAGGAGCCGGTGTAACTTCTTTATCAAGTATAGTTTGAAACGCTACCTGCAGCTCCGCAGGCTCCAGAATACGCCTTCCGGTGTGAATGGGCATCTTGTACCAGCACCCTTTAGAGTACACTGCGATGTGCTTCGCATGATCCCAATGTTCAAATTTATCGCTTTCTTCACCAGGAACACGGCAGCTATTAAAAAGGCGTTCATATTGCATGGTACAGAATGGAACTTTGCTACGAGGAGATAAGGAAAAAGGCGAAATTTCTTGTCGATCGATTTTTCGCCGAAACAACAATGCAGCGTGCGTAAGATTACCTAAAAGATTCCGCAAGATTATCCTATTTCATAAGGTAACCTACCAGCACGGGCAGCCTGGTTATTTGTGTTCTTTTCATTCAAGGTGTCAAATCCATAGTAATTGCTGTTTACCATAATAGGACTCCGCTGGCGCATGTAAACAAATTCTTCCCACCAATCAGTGACCTAAGTATCATTACATTATTTAAAAAAAAACGTAGTGCGCAGCGAACGTACGTAGTTAATAGAAAATAGTGACTTTAACCATAAGTAACGTTGCAAACGACACCCATCTCCTTTCAAAAAACTGTTCGACAAACGTTCCAATTCCTTGTACTCTTCATCAGTCGATAAAGGCCGCATGGAAAGTAAGTGTCGATCGAGAGTGTCCTTGAGAGATGGGAGAGGTAAATGGGGCAAAGCACCCTGAAAAGAGTGTAGCAGCGGTTCGCTCTTCGAAATAAAGTGCAAAATTGTCATCCAGACACGTGTTGTCAATGTGATCGGCTTTCCTGAATGGAGGTCTTCATACAACCAACCCTTGTAACTTAAGAAAAGTTTAAGGGTAAGGCGAACCAACTGGATTGATAAAAACCAAAATAAAGCCCCTCCAACGATTGTTGAAACCAACCAGCAAAGAGCGTTCACTCTAAAGAAGCAGCTACTTCCAAGAAAACAAATGTCACTAACCCGAAAATATAACACAGGATGTATGAGTTCAAGAGCCCAACGATACCCATTGATAGATCAAGGCCAATGAGAGCTAAGAAGCTGATGGTGAACGTAGTTACCAAAAGTGATGTAACGTTAGCAGGGAAGATTCCATTGACAAAATCATTCTAAAAATTATTGAAAGGCGAAGACAGCGAGAGTTTAGCAAACCTTGAATCGTGCTATGCGACGTCTATTTGCTCTTGAAAAGGCGTTCCAGATATCTTGCAGCAACTCCACATCATACGAACTAAATAGAATAGTTTATTCGATTCAACAACAAGATCACTCATACATGTTGACGCCATCGTGCGTTACAGTAAACCCCAATCCAACGGCACTTCGAGCTTCGGCCATAGTAGGAAAACAATGGAAATCGCTACTTCTTGACAAAGTTGCGCACTCAACAGGAAGAAGAATCACACGAGATGAAAACTACGGACAGATCGAAACTCCACGTTGGCAAAGATGATCACAGCCTACAACTCATCTTGTGCGATTTGGAGTACGATAACCAGGGCGATCGTTTCATGAACCTATTATATCCAAAGTTTTTGTGCGAGATCATCCACAAAATTCAAATTTCTTGTAGAATTTTTATCATTTGTATTTTTTATTGACGATCCAAGACCCTTTCATCCCTGGCAAACGCAAGGATGCACAATTTTAACAAAAAAACATTGATCGAACGTCGGCAGTAAACGTGAAAGCGGAATAGATGAACACACGTGGTCCAACAAGCGATACATACAAAATACAAATTTCTAACAGGAAAAGAAACAACAAATGAAGATCATCTTCGTTCTCAGCAGTCCATATTGTCGGGACACACGCATTTCACAGCAGTCCTGCCTGGCAGGCAAAGATGGTCGCATCCTCCGTTGTTGTTCGCACAGGACGTAGGCGCTAAACGATTTTGGTTGTACGGCGTTACTGCGAGGAGAGAGTGCTCACCTCCGAGGCATTGCTTGTTGACTGCGGTGATGCCGAACAGATTCGCCGAAGTGCCGATGCTCGTGGCGAACGAAGTGTAACCCTGACCGTAGATCGAGACCGAGTGAACTTTTTTGCTGAAAGAGGACATCGGCGTTGAATTGGGACGCGCGCACTTACTCCTTCCAGTCAGTCCAGTAGAAGCGCTGTTCATTGTGAATTGCCAGCCCGAAGGGATGTTCTAGAGCGCTGAAGACCACGCGGCGGTTGTTTCCATCGGTTCCTACGCACGATAACTTCTTAGTGCCAGCGTCGAGCCAGCAGAGTTCTCGTCGTGAGTGCACAATAACGATGCCGTTGGGCAACTGGATGTCCTCTTCGAGGAAGATCTCGTTGTTCGAACCATCGAGATCCATTCGTCCGATGATCGGGTGCTCGCGATTCCAGTCGGCGTAGTAGAGACGTCTAAAGAAGTTTGCGTTCAGCGGATCTCAGCTTCCCGCGACTAACCGGTCGTTAAGGTCGATGGTCAAATCTCGAGTGTTCACGAGTCCTTCGGAGAGCAACGTTTTGTGCATTTTACCATCAAGGCTCGCCACGCCAATGACGTCCTTCACGCTGTCGGCGTAATAGATGTTGCGGGATGCCCAGTCAACGGCGATTCCTTCGGGGAACTTCAGTACGTCGGACAAGTAGCTCTCGAGGTTTGTTCCGTTCATTGAGGACGATCGCAAGCTGTGGCCAGAAGCATCGCTCCAGTAGATGCGGTCTCCCTGACAGTCGACTTCGATGTCAATCACAGTTTGGTGAGGGACGATGAGAAGCTGAAAGATACAAGAAGATCTTGAGTCGCACTTCACGACCGTTCTTACGTGTTTCCCGGGGATATCGACGTTTGTTCCGCGCTGAATGATCGACATTCCGCGACTGATGAGGAGAGTGTCGGAACGGAGATCAGAGTCGGCTAAACGCGTTGATTATGTAGCGAATCGCTGTAGCAAACGTACGATTGCAGGTGCGGCCGTTTCCGTGATATCCGTAGAGGCAATTGCAGACGTAGTGACCACCAACTCCGGGAACGCACTCGGCGTGCTCGTCGCAAATGTTCTTATTGTCGAGGCAGCTGGCTGAAAGGAGGAGAACGCGGTTACCTCTCCACTATGGACTGAACTTACTCATGGGTTGACAGAAGAGACCGTTTCCTTGGAATCCTGGGTTGCACTGGCAGTTCCACGCGTCGGTTTCTTCGTCTTGGATGCAGCGGGCATTCGTGCTGCACTTTCCGCATCGGGGCGCGTCCTTGACTGCGCACTCGGTGTATCCATCGCCGAACGATCCGGGTTTGCAGATGCATCCGTAAGTGCCTTGATCCTGGATGTAGACGCACTGGGCGTTCGCGTGGCAAATGTTCGGATTATCTTCGCAGGTAGAGGGAGCGGCGTGGGCGCGGCAGTTGGTTCCATCGCCGGTGAATCCCGTAATGCACTTGCAAACAAAGGCTCGCTCAACTTCGCCGAGAACGCATTCGGAATTCTGAGGACATGAGCCGTGCTGTGAGGGGTTGCAGCGGTCAGAGGATTGACACTGATCGCGGCCGTCACCGCTGAATCCTGGAAGACACTCGCACACGTAGGAGTTTGTGTTCTCGTCGATCACGCAGTGGGCGTTGTGGTGGCAGTCCTTGGCGTCTCTGCACTGATGGCGGTGAGCTGCAATATACGAAGCTACGTTTCTGTTGCTGACTTTCCATAGACTGACTGATTTGCATCTGATGCTGTCGCCGACGTTCCTCTTCATCCTGACGGCGACGCTCCTCCTCTTCGTAACGGCGACGTTCGTCCTCTCCGTAGCGACGTCGTGCTTCTTCATCGTGGTCTTGGGTCTGGTCGCCTCCTTCCGGAGCACAGCGGAGTCCGTCGCCATTGAATCCGCTGGCACACTGACAAACATGACGATTCTGCTGGGAACTGAATATGCAGTGCGCATTGCGGTCGCAGTTGTGGAGAGTGTCGCAGCCGACACTCGGTTCTGAAAAGAGTCGATGAGCGGAAGCGCGAGGCGAGCGCGGTGCCAAAGCGAAGAGGTGGAAGCAAAGAAGTGAGAGTGCTGTGGCACTGGAATCCGTCGCCCGAGAACCCAGGACGACAGCGACAGACAAAGATTCCGCGCGAGAGCGTCGTGTTCCATTCGTAGATGCAGTCGGCGTCCGCGTGGCAAATCCTGAAGTCATTGCACATGCGCGGAGGCTCCTCCTCCTCGTCTTCGTAGTCGTCGTACTCGTCTACAAAGAAACATTCGAATCTTCGATCAGCACAGAAGTCGCTCCGTTCGGGTCCACGTGTTATCGTCGAAGAAACAAAGGAAAGAGGAAAGCAAAGCGAAAGGACGAAGAATCGGACGAAAAGTCAGCAGCAGAAGCGTCCAGCAGTGAGTAGCTAGCGGCCTACCGTTGCTCCTCGGTCGAGTGCAGATTCCGCCGATCTTTTCGGTTCCCTCGCGGCATTTGCACTGGTAGTACTCGCGATCGACGTTGTAGAAACAGAAACCGTTTTCGCCGCACACGTCGTGGTTTTGACACTCGTCTAATACGTGAATAACCCCATGCTCGTGAGAAGTGCTGTGGATTACGGTAGGACATACCTTCGTGGTCTTTCACACATGCTCCTCCAACACGCGAATGTCGGTCGCGACACGCGCACTGGTAAACATCGAGTTCTTCGATCAGCTTGCAGTAGGCGTTCTCTCCACAGGCCTCGTGACTGTAGCACTGGTCGACAGCGGCTTGCGTCTCCTCCTGGCGCTGGTCGCCGGAGAGACTCTCGCACTGCAGACCGTTTCCGTGGAATCCGGCGCGGCAGACGCATTCGTGCTGCAAGGGACGCGAAGGATGAAGGATGCTGTTCGGAACGGCGGAACTTACGCCTCCGCTCGGTGAAGGATTGCAGTCGGCGTTCGCGTCGCATGTCGCTCCGTCACAGGAATTCGTTTCCACTCGATTCTCCTCTTGATGATCGTGGCGCGGACGCGTCTGCTCAGGCTGGATGTTTTCTTCAGGGGGACCGCAGTGGGTCACTCCGTCTCCGACGTACCATCCACGGCATTTACAGTATCCAGGCTGTCCGTTCTGACCGAACACGCATTCTCCCCATTGGTGGCACTCTTGGTGCGCTGTGCATCCTGCGCTCGCGAGGGGAGCCGGCTGGTGCTGGTGCTGTTGGTGGTGTTCAGGATGAGAAGGAGCGCTGTGTTCATCGACAGAGTTGTCCTCGCCCTGCGACGTCTCTTCTTCTCCTCCCTGACAGAAGTAGCCGTCTCCGTAGAATCCCTCGCGACAGACGCACTCGAACGTTCCGGGAAGATTTCTGCATTCGGCGTTTCTGTCGCAGTTGTGGTCTCCGCGATGGCACTCGTCGAGGTCCACGCAACTGTAGCCGACCTGGGCGTTGGTGTCAGAGACCGCGGAGAAGCCGTGGTGGCAGATACAGCGGTAGGAGTGCGCGTCCACCTGGCACTTCATGTTCGGCTCAGTGCAGGGGTGATTTCCGGGGGCGCAGGGGTCCTGCAAAGGGCATCGCGATGAATTAGCTCAGAATCGAGTGCTTACAGAGACGCTCTCCTCTTCCTGCGTTGCCTGCAGATGGTGAGGGTCGCGTGTGTGATGTTGGTGCGCGGGTTCCTCCTCGCCGGTCAAGTATTGCATTCCGAAACGCACGAGGAGATTCTCGGGTTCGTACTGGACTTTCACTTGGCGCACGCGCATCCGAACGCTCTCCGCTTTGTTGAACTGAAGAGCGGATTAGGCTTTGCTCCCTGCATTCACACTCACCGTTTTGAAGGGACACTCTTTGTACTGAATCAGCTGATCGACGCTCATCTGCAAGTTCTCGTGTTGGTTGTCGGGGCGGAGGATGCGGATCTTCTGGATTGCGTAGGAACGGACGTAGCCGGAGCCCTCTCTCCGATAGTCTTCTTCGTGGTCTTCAAACAGAATCTCAGCTCCCTCGGGCACCTCTGGCAGAGTTCCGGTTACGGTAGTTTTCAATGAGTAATAGTCTTGAATGTGACGTCCAGCAAACTCCTGACGAATGGCCACCTTGTACTGGTCTCCGAGGTGAATCGTGACCGATCGGTTGAAGAGACCGCCGGTGAGGTCGAATCCGTTGTATTCGTTGGGCGAGTTAACCTTCGCGAACAACCATCCCATCACGCTGCCGATTGGACTCAGAATCATCAGTTGACGTCCAACATCCGCGGAAATAGAGTCGATAGCCGTGTACGCAATTGCCTTTTCCACAGCCACGTAGGTGTGGACGTTGGGGCTCTCTCCATGCGCGATTTGGCGACCGCTGATCACTCCGGAAAAGAATCCGCTGATTCTCTGCGGCTCCTTCTTCGAGAGGCATTCCTTCCCGTTTCCATAAAATCCAGGGCGACACTCGCAGCAGAAACCATTGCTGTGGTCCACGCATTCAGCGTTAGGGTTGCACGGCTCCTGTGATTCGGCGCATGTGCCTGCATGGGCGATTCTGTCGTCGGTCTGCTGGGGGTCGGGCACGGGCTCCTGTTCGGCGACTTTGTTTTCTTCGACCAAAGGTTCGCGTTCTCGTTGTTCTGCAAATCGTTTTTTAGTCCAAAAATCGACTTTCTGTGGCGCCTACCGTTCTGCTCAGGAAGATCGCTGGGACTGGCGGTGTTCTCAGACTCCACGACGACTGGATTCACTGCGGGAGGGTCTAAACAATCAAGATGCCATCGTTGATGGGTGCGGTGAGAGGAAAGGGAACATACGCGGACAAACACAGAGGGAACAACCGCGATCGTCAGACATTCTTTGACATCGAGCGGGACAGATGTCCTTGTAGGGATCGGGAGGACAGTCATTCAACGAGGAAGCTGAAAGGAGGAAGCGTGAGGGAGGAATGCGGGAAAGAAAGGGGGACGCAGGGGACGAGGACTCACTCTTGCTGTCCGCGGATTCGTAGTCGTAGTCGTTGTAGTTGTACTCGTCGTCGTCTTCGTTCTCGTTCCGTGGATCCTCGGGCGCGTCTCCGGAAATGCGGAAGAGGAAGATGCCGTCGGAGTTGATGTTGGAAGTGCGCGACATCTGCAGGAAATTGGCGTTGCCGCTGTTGATCATCAGCTGGTGGCGTCCATCGCTGTGGTAGAAGCCCGCTTGCGCGTACTGCTCGTTCGCCTCGACCCATCCGATCTCTGAGTAGAGGAGGAACGCGTACGAAGACTCTCCGTCCGTGACGATTCCCAACTGGAACGTGTTCTCAGCATCGCTGCCCGCCTTCGTCATGCCCTCCCAGGTGACGACGACGGCGTGGCTCGCGCGGAAGTTGCCGAAGTGCTTCCCGACTCTGCCCGTCATGTCCGCGAGAAGTTGTTCGTCGCCCGAAGTGCTTCGGTAGAATATTCTTCCTCCGCTCGATCGCGCGAAAAGCGGCGCGATTGCGGAAACTTGCGCGTTCTCAAGTGCTTCGTCAACGCCTAAATGGACCGTAATCAGATGATTTTTTTCGGAAGAGCGCTGAACTGACTTTCATCGAGCGACTCTTCGAAGGAGACCGCGCCGAGGGGAGAGATGTAGAGATCGGTGAAGAGTTGCTGGTAGAAGCGAACTGGAACTTGCAGTTGGAGAGCGCTTGACGTCAGCGAATGAGTGATTTCCTGCAAAAGTGCATTTCGTGGTCTTTCCCTCTCTCTCTGCGTGCAGATTACGATACCTGATCGCCGTTGTTTTCACCATATTTGAAGAGCCTGGTGTGGCAGACGGCGGCGCCGACGAGGACGCCGAACAAGAGGAGACGCACGAGGAACATCCTGTTGCCCCGAGCGCAGAGAGAAGAACCTTCTGAAAACGAAGATGGAAATGATTGACGCGTTCCGATCATCCAGAGCAATAAAATCGGAGTTATTAGGGAAGAAGCGCGAGTTTTTGCTGAACCCCTGCTTATCAGCTGACATGCGACTCAATCGGATTAAAACGGAGAGAAGTGTGAAGAACAAGCAAAAAGCTTCGCACGTGATTTGCGAGCAAAGGACCGTAAAGCTGACATGAGATGACTGATATGAGTAATGAATCTTGCGGAGATTTACGACAAAAGCATCCAGCGCGTTCCCTCGGCAACTGTAAACGCACTGAGTCACTCTCCGAGTGGCTGTAATCATCGCAGCAGAGGTTATCAGCGCACTTTCCGCAGACGGGCGCCCGAGACGTCGCGATTCCGTTTTACGACAAATCGTTTTGTCAAAAAGCGGCAAATTTCCACGAGGAAATGATCTCGCGAGGTGGCGGGCAACTCGCAAGTATCGGTTTACCGCTCGCTTCAGTCATGCACGGTCCAAATAGGCGATGATTACGGGGAATGGCACTGCACGACAGAATGGGAAAGACTACGACCGTCGCCAGCGCAAATGGGCTATTCAAATTTCGCTAATCATGCAAAAAAAACGTGGAAAACCGGATTTCGGAAGCGAAAAAGTTCGATTTGAACTGTCGCGCCCGTGGAAGTTGTAACGTCGAATTCGAAAATCTCCACGAAAAGTGAAAAAGTGACAATGCTCCGGGGGTTACGGTAGGATCGCACGCCGAAGAGCAGATGCGACCCACCCGAAAGTGAGGAAGGAGCAGATTGGAAATCTGACACCCTCAGCCTGAGGCGCCGCCTCGACCCTTTGACATCTTTCTTTCCGCCCGACTTCTTCGCCCTCGCCGAGGTTTTTCATATGCAAATGGGGACGCCAGCTGGGTCGGTACCGCAGCGCGCATTCACCGAAACAGCCGGAAGCGTTTTTTTGTGCGCGGAAGGCACGGTTAGCTCGAAATAAACAGCGCCGTTTGTTTATTGTGGACCGAAATCGAGCTGCTGATCGAGAGCGAATTCAGCAAATAGCCTAAACAAAGAACGCTTCGCGTTGAGTTGCCGAACGACCGGCTTTCACCGTAATCACCCCGAATTGGGACTCGAGAGGAGGAGCAAGCAGCGAGGACGGTCGAGTGTTTGCTGCAGCGCGAAGAAGTAATAAAGCGCAGGTTTAGAGCTTATCGAACAAACAGAAGACCGACGTGAATCAGCCTCGAAACAAATGGCAACATTGCGCACGGCGCCGGCCGGCAGAACCGATCGCGGTGCGTCTCGGCTCTTTTGAGGAGACGAACAACAAACGACCGGTGTAATACGCGAGGAGAACGAGCAGAGTACGATCGGAGAGAGATTTGAAAGGCAAAGTGGAAGGGGACGCAGAAGGCGCCTCGAGAAAAAGATAAGATAAGGCCGGCGACGTGAAGCCTCGCGACGCTGGCACCGTCGCCGGCGTGCAGAAAACCGCAATTGGAGTGGGTCAGTGCCCTGAGGGGGAGCAGTGGGATTTCGAGTTAATGAGCCAATTCCGCTGCGCTGTTTCAGAGAGCTCCGGTAGGAAACGGTTCGGCGGTCGTCCAAAGGAGGTGAGCGACCGCGAGTGGCGCTGGGCGAAAGAAGCGAAGATATGCAGATGAGGTTCGGCGGCGGGAAGTTAGCCGAGTGCTGAATCGCCAAATGCGGACGGCGGCGATCGCTCACCGTTTTCCCATGGTGATTGAGTAAATCGATTGAAACAAGTAGGGAAGGAAGCGGAGAGAGGGTTCAGTGGAGGTGAGCGAAGGTGCAGAAGGCGTGGGAAGGACGAGATAGCACGCAGGAGATGACAACAATGGAGCAGTCTGCTTGCGGAGGCAAAATGGTCGTAAAACAAGTGCAGAAAACTGTAAGAAGAGGACGACAGGCAACTGCCGGGGACAAAAAGCGCGCAGAGGGGCGCGGGCCGCGTGCCAATGGCCATATGACGGAGGGGTCAGGTCACCGAGCACAGATCTCGCGAAAGATAGCGTCGTCCACCATTGTGAGTCGAAAGATTACCGTAATCATAAATGTTGTTGCGCAATTGTTGCGTTCGGAACCGTTACTAGTGGCTTCTAGAGGTCCCGAAAAGAAGGAATGCTCCCGCAACGAATGCCTGAATTCAACAGAGTGCGATGCTGTATAACATTTCAATAGTTTACTTCACAGTTGTTCATTTGCGGTGGATGTTGGATCAGTTTACCGTTCATATCTTTGCAGAGATGTCGCGCGCGGATGCTGGTAGAATCATCCACATTGCAAAACGACGTGAGCGAGCCCGGGAAGATGCAGAACTCCGGCTACAGCAGCTAGAGGAAGAAAGAAAGAATCTTGGAGCGCGAATCACGACAAAGTTTACAGCGAATTATGATGCGATCGAGGAAACTCTCAAATCGAAGACCGTTGGTTTGGTAACTTTGGATGAAATGCGCGAACAGCAGAAAGATGCCGTAGTACAGAGGTTGGTAGATAGATCCTGTGGTGTTTTCGCCAGAATACGGCGCTTGACGGACGAGATACCCACGTCATAAAATCCTTTGGACGTGGCACTTGATGTCCGCACATTATATTGTTTCTTGATAACCATTGACGCGCAAACATCATGCTCAATGGACAGGACGGAGCATACATCTATATATCTTGCTAGCATTTATTCTTTCAACATGTTTGACTATTACCGTATACAGTTCTGTTTCAGAGAGATTCAGATAGCCACCGAGAATCAGACCCAGAAAGATTCGGCTAAACCTTCGTCCAGCGCGTTTATTGATGAAAGCAATACTCAGAAAAGAGTTCTCTCCTTTGCCTATGACGACGAGGAAGAAGAGGAAGAAGACGACGGACCGTTTGGAAAATCTTCCTCGAATCCACCTCCATTTAAGAAGGTAAATATTATTTCCTATTGTACGTTTATTCATGAATGGCATTTTTTAGAGATTGGGTATGGATCCTACGGTCGACACCAGTTTTTTGCCTGACCGGGAACGCGAGGAGAAGTTGTCACAGTACGTTTTTCTGTGCATTTGTGCGCATTGTTTAATAATCGATTTCGTTTTAGGTTGAAGGAACAACTAGCTGATGAATGGAAAACGTTGCAGGAGAAAGAGAAGAATGAAGACATCAATGTTGCTTACGTTTATTGGGACGGTTCGAGTCACAGGAAAGATATGAAAATTAAGAAAGGAAATACCATTTCCCAATTCCTCGTGAAGGCAATTGAAGTGCTCAAAAAAGAATTTACAGAATTAAGAACAGCAACCTCCGAAAGTCTTATGTTTGTGAAGGAGGATCTCATCATTCCCCACTTTTACACGTTGGTTGTTTTGTTTCCGCTGTGGCATTCAATGATTTCATTTAGATTTCAAGATTTTATAGCTACTAAGGCAATGGGAAAAACTGGCCCCCTTTGGCAGTTCGATGCGGCTGGGGAGATCCGCGTTCGTCAGGATGCAGCGCTCGACTGTGGTGAAGCACATCCGGCAAAGATTGTGCTGCGAAGCTGCTTCGAAAAATGCAAGCATTACTTCCCAGCTTCACGTTGGGAGCCTTTTGTACCCAACAAAGAATACAAAAACACAATCGATGACTTGTCGACAATTTAAACCCCGACGAACCTATCGGTGTGCAAAACAACAATAAATATAAATTCTTATTTCGTTATGAACTTTACTTTGAGTGAGATGTTCGTACGTTCTTTAGTATCTTCTCGCGTTGCAGAGTTTAATCACGATAATCGGAGCTGTTTCCAGCGTTCAAGTATGTCTGTGTTTCACGACGAAGTCGAAATCGAGGACTTTGAATTCGACGAAGAAACGGAGACTTACTCCTACCCGTGCCCGTGCGGCGATCGTTTCGAGATCAGCAAGGAAATGCTGGAAGCGGGCGAAGACGTTGCTACTTGTCCGAGTTGTTCTCTCATCATCAGGGTTATTTACGACCTCGACTCCTTCATGAAAACGGAAACGATATGTATTCCAGCGAAGCCTCCTATGCAGACGTGATTGTTGTTTCTTTGCTTTGTTATTGCTTGAATTGTTGGGTATTTATGTTACGTTGGAAATTCGATATGAAGATCTTCTACGCATGTTGAAGACATTTCGAAGATCGATTAGTTCTTATGCACTTTAAACACATCATGACTCCTTTGGAGTAATGTCATTTGTCTCAGGTGCAAATTGGATCGGTGTGTTGGATTGGCCGGCCGATGCTCCGGTACAAGTGCAAATCGCGTATTTTCAACATAATATTTATCTCCGTGGATCGTCTGTAGTGATACGGACGACAATGGCGTCATTCACACGCACATTGTGGAATCACAGATTCGCGTGTCCCTTTGCATAACCTTCCCCTGACATGACACACCTGGCGGCGAGGCGGTCGCGCAGTTAATTAAATCTGGCCGCCCCGAACACGGGTTCTCCTAGCACCGGCAAGGTGCTGTTTGTGGATTAGATTCAGCGGGCGAGGGTGTCGAGAAGAAGTGTGGGTGAGTGAGGGTGGAGGGCGCTCACCAGGCCTCGCTCTGTTGTTTCAGGCGCCATGAATCACCGCAGCGAAGCGAACGGAACGAAAACGAATCTGGACGAGCAGGTTGGATTTCTCGAATTCATTCGCACTTCCGACAAAATGGTCGAAAGCGCGGTGAAGTCAGCGAAGAAGTGCGTTTGTTTTTCCGTTCATCCCCCGACACTGAACTCCTACTGTAGGCCTTGAGTGTGCGCTCGTGAGATTTCCCATTTTGCTCCCCAAACGACCGGTGATTTGGTCACGTTCCTAAAGTCGTTCCGTATTCACCTCCCGCGTTACTTCAGGCCTCCGACTCCCCCGAAGAATTTGAAGGAAAGTCAAAAGAAGTCGGCGGATTCAATCGGAAATGAGTCGTCGAACGCCGAGAGGAAGATGAGCGGAGAATCGGTTTGCTCGCGAATTCCCACGGCGCTCCGCATGAAAGCGTTCAAGAACTGTCACAAAGCAACATTCCACTCTCTGGACTATCCGGATTCAGAGGTGAGTGTGTGAGTCAGCCAGTAAATAGCACAAATGCACTCCAATTTCCCATTTCGTATGTGAACTTGCTTACGTCGACAGCTTGCTTCCGACGCAAATGCGCGATAGAATGACGCAAGTCGCCACTTTTGCTCATTCACAACATTCACAACGTGCTCGGTTTCAGTTGAACACGTCGTCAACGGAATCCACAAATTCGTATCAGTCCATTTCTGGAGACCTTCTGCAGATGCCGAACTTCGAGACGCTTCAGCTGAACGACACAAAGAAGACCCACAGTGACCCAACTCTCCGCAAAGGATCCTGTCGCTTCTCGCAGCGCCAAGTCGGCGCCCTCGAATTTTGGTAAACCGCCCGTTCAACGTGTCCTGCACACCATCGAACGGAGCGACGGCTCCGTCATCGGATTCTGCACCGAAGAGCCTCTCAGAGAGTGAGATGAACATGATCGTTTTTCGGCATAAAGTCAATAAACACGATATTTTGGGTGACGAGAATGAATTGTTATATTTCCTCGAGGAGGCATGTGCGTACACACCGGAGAGTTCGCGATTAACCGCCTCTGACAGTCCGCAGAACATTCTGAGCGGGATATTTGTACTTTGCGGAGTCACCTCCCGAATTCATCGACAGAACGATGTTCACCGCGGATTGATCGAAGCGATGGCAGTTCGCATACATCCAGTGTTCCGGGAAATTCTGAATCTCAGAAGGTGAATGCGCGCTCGCGTGAATCTACCTTGAAATCGCAGTGCACACGGGAACCCTTCGGCGCCATGCACTCTCTTCGCAACGAACAGTCGACAATTTGATCAAGCGATTTGCGCATCTTCTTCGTTCTCAGCCACATCGACGGACTCGCGTCAAACATGGAAGTATTTTGTGCCTGAAAGTACCGTATAGCCGAGTTGGATTAGCGGAGTTACCATCTTTCTGGGATAGCTGAAGAATTTGTACATCTCGGGGTTCGTCGCCCGTAAAATCGAGTGGCCGCTCTCGTTGAAGAGAAAAACGTTCGCGGATTGTGGATTCTTCAAAGCCTCAACGATCGCCTGCAATAAATCATTGTGTGTGGTCCTTTGTCTCCGGTTATCTACTGTCAAAGATTGGTTGCGCTGATTGGTTAACCGGAGAGAAGAATCACCGTAGAGGACGAGAGGACTCTCTTCGAGAAGGTCGCGAATTAATAGATGTTTCCACCGAAATTCCGTCAGTTGCTCCACGTAGTGGGGATATCGAGCGAAGGGAAAATCGCGGAATTCGGTGTGCGAAGGACATTTTTTGCGGTAACCGATTAATTGTGGAAGGGAGAAAGGAGAGCGAAGACTGTAGACGACGAAGCGATAAGGGACGACGTGGAGTTCTTTGTACGCGCTGAGGTGTTCACATAGTTTACTTAAATACTTAAAGTGAAAATTGGATCCAAAACGCAGAATCGAGGAGTCAACAATCGACTCTTTCGCTTACAGAAATTCGTTTTCGTGATTCGCAGAGAACGCGGTGAGAATCACGAGGTCGGCGATGGAGACCGACGGAACGTTGTCTTCTTTGACGTCGTTCCACCGGAACCTCCACTCCATCAGCGCGTTTTTCGAAAGCACCGAAATATCGGAGTGTGAGTCGTCGGAGAGGATGAAGAAGAACAGAAGCAAGATGGCGACAACGACAAGGAGGAAGACCCACTGCTTCCTCAGCTTCCCGAAACAACGGAGGTTTAGGACGCTCATGTGGTCGCCAAGGGTGCAGACGATAAAATAAAGACGGTGCGATTCGAGCGCCCAGATAAACTGAAATTTGCTACATTTGGGTGGATCCGACGTGAAAGAACGCAGCGGAAGGCGGATCGAACCATAAATCCACTTATGTTCACTTTTTGGACGAGGAGCGACCATAAGTTGGCGTCTCCGAACGAGTCTCCGAACGCTGCATGTGGCCACAAAAGCGGCCTAGACGCTGGTCTTGAATACGTAAAAATGACCAGGAGACAGACCAAGATGGCCCATGAAGCCAGCTATTGCCATGACAATCGTCATGACCATCGCCATCGCTATGGTTTAGAGCGCGACCGCCATTGCTATCGCTATCGCCATCGCCATCGGGGGCAGAGCATAGGTAAAATCAGATTTCAGCGCGCGAAACCCTTGCGATGCCGCGCGACCTAGACGGGACTCTGCAGAATATCTCGACCATCTCAGGGCTGTATTGTGCAAGTGTCACAGTAGCAACAAAACCGCAGAACAGTGCAGAGTCATGCATGTTCCTGGGCATTAGAGCACGCTGTCATGCTGAAATTTGTATTTCTCATCTCAGCACGATCTAGAATGTCAGAACTGAACGGAATTGACGCTGAATTTTGGCTTGGAAGTATTTTCGTCTTGGAATTGGAGTGATTTCGATGATCGACACTTGCTCGACCTCGCTTGTCCATCCACTATCGCTCTACCTTTGACCGCACGCAACAAAATCGCGCATTGAACGGCGAGAAGGAGAATGAGTAATTATTGACTAATAGCTTCCGAAGCCCGATAGCACATTATCGGGCGAAAAGGCTCAAACATCGCAAAGAAGCCTAGAAATCCAGATATGCCGACTGCCAACGCCTTATCGCCTTTTCTGATGTGACATGCGAGACGATCATCTCAAGTTATGCGCCGTCGTCTGTTGATACTTCCTGGTGCAGCAACGCTTCAGCGCTCACATGCTTTCTGATGTCCACGCGCGTCTGTCGCGCATCTCCAAAGTTAATTAGATCTCACTGTCGCAACAGTTTTTAGCTTTTGACGACGAAAATGATAAAATCGAATTAGAGCACGTGCCCGCCTTCCACTCATCTGCGAAGTGACGACGAGCAAAAGAACTCCCAGGAAAAAGGGTTTCGGCGTTCGTCTCTGTGCGTGTTGCACGAACGCGCATCGAGTGTTCATAGGACAACCGGGACTCTGCAGAATTTCTCCTCATTCCGCATCCTCGTCCGCTCCGCTCCTTTTGGGGTTGAAATTCCCACGAGATCTCACAGGAGATTAGACGTTCGCGGCTGCTTAATTAAACCGCCCATCTTCGACGCCATCGGTCTTTCGTCCCCGAAATCACTTTCATTGGCCCTCATTCCGTCGCGCCTTCGTCACTCTCTAATTCACCTTCAAAACGCCGTTGTCTTAGCCGTTCGAGTCACAATTGGGGGAAACGTTTACGATCGATTCGGAGCAAAGTGATTACAAAGGTTTTACGTGGTTGGCGACTCCTTCGGGCGAAGAATGTGACTTTGCGGCGTTGTGGGGCCATTAATAAAGAAAACAAAAAGCGCTCTAATGGATCGCGGCGTTTCAGAAAACGCACTCGTTTCGACTATCGAAATCCGATCTGACAATGGGCCGACAGGGAATTCTCCGAACGGCTGTTTGACGATTCTGACGTTTCTTCGGCGGTGAGTTTCTCCATTGTGACCTTTGCATGCGAGGATCGCATCTCTGTGCTTCTAATTGCGTTTCTCAGATTGCGATTAATCGCCACCCTTGATTGCCACTTCGTTGTCAAAGCGGAGAGTGAGAGCGGCGACTCTTTTGAGAATGGGAAACTACGTTTTATTGGCATATTTGAATCGAAGTTGTTTTCAACGATTTTGCACCGAGAAACGTTTATCCAAACGGTGCACGATTGCCCGACCCGTTCGGTTTCCGCGGAAACTTGCGCATTTGCCTCGATAAATCAAAATTTGCGTCAGTCGCTGGCGCCCCGAGCCATTTTCTCCTTTTTGCACGCTTTTGGACTTAAACGACCGAAAACCAAAATATTCCTCGATTCAAGTTGACCGTTTGTTCCAGTAGGTCGTCAAAGATCGCCCTGGATCCGAAAACCCACTGGATAGTCGCGCCTCCGTCGACTCCCCATCGATGCTTCGGAATTCGTGCCTTCGCTCCGTAAGTAATTGGCTAATTTCCGTTCTTCTACTCGCACTCGGACGACCGTTGCGTAATCCTCATCTGGCATTCACAACAACAGATCAGCAGTTCTAAATATTAATGAGAAGCAAGAAGCCGCGTCTCCCACTCCCAATTCGAAGAGCACCGTAGTCCTCTTGAACACGCGACTCGTTTCTTATTTCAGATTGTCGCGTCTCGTATCGATGAAGACCGTTTTCATCCTTTGTGTATTCGTTCTGGCCTTCATTTCGGTTTCCAACCTCGGGGCTGCGTACTCCCGATTCGGAGGCGCTGAAAGGTCTGTTCGCCTTGAAGATCTGTTCAAAAATGAATCTTCAGCGCTGAACAATCTCCGGTCATGTCGCTGAATCAACAGATTCTCGCGGGACAACCGCTGAGGTTCTACGGAAGGTTCCGGTAAGCGCGGGCAAGTTCGGAATCGTGGATAAATATAGGCAAAGTCATTTTGTGGGTGTCCGTTGTAAGACCAGCGGGAAAAGGATATAGTGTCAAACTCGAAGTATTTAGCACGGAATTTAGTCAAATTCTCATCGAACGCATTGTATTTTAGTGAATCCACTTCCAGTTATGATAAGCAGAAGTGGGGCTTTCGATTGAGCCCGGGTTTGCCGCGTTCTGTTCATTCTCGTCAAAGTTCATCAACTTATTATTACCGGGCGCGTCTGCCACGCTCGCAAGTGAATGAACTGCAAGGAGATCTCTCGGATTCTGACAATTTTGGGCTCAATCGATAGCCCAGAATCTGCTGCACATAGTTCGGGTCATGATTTCTCGAAATACATATTGCGTGTCAATTATTCAAGCACACGAGGAATGAGCGCGGAAATCCACCATTGAGGATCTATATCTCTGCGCACAATATATATTTCGGGAACTCATGACCGAACTATGTGCACCAGATTCTGGGCTATCGATTGCGCCCAAAATTGTCAGAATCCGAGAGTTCTCCTTGAAGTTGATTCACTTGCGAGCGTGGCAGGCGCGTTTGGGACTCGCATATGTAGGCAAAACACAAATATCGACGATCTCGGGCTCATTCGATTCGTCATGATGCCGCTGAACACGGCTGCACTTTTAGATTTTGTATTTGCTTAATAAAAATTGAGCAATTCAACAAGCGCACATGCGTTGCTTTTTGTCCAGACGGACGGACTGACAAAATAGCAATTTCCGCGTGGGACCACGAACCCCACAAATGACTTTGCCTATATGTTTTAGAACGGCACGACGGACATTCTCACGCGTAGTCATTGATAACCGATTCTGACGATATCGTAATTTGGTTTTCAAATGATGTTCATAAGAATGTCGTCGTTGCCGTTCTAAAAACATATAGGCAAAGTCATTTTGTGGGTTCGTGGTCCCACGCGGAAATTGCTATTTTGTCAGTCCGTCCGTCTGGACAAAAGCAACGCATGTGCGCTTGTTGAATTGCTCAATTTTATTAAGCAATACAAATCTAAAAGTGCAGCCGTGTTCAGCGCATCATGACGAATCGAATGAGCCCGAGATCGTCGATATTTGTTTTTGCCTACATATGCGAGTCCAAACGCGCCTGCCACGCTCGCAAGTGAATCAACTTCAAGGAGACTCTCGGATTCTGACAATTTTGGGCGCAATCGATAGCCCAGAATCTGGTGCACATAGTTCGGGTCATGAGTTCCCGAAATATATATTGTGCGCAGAGATATAGATCCTCAATGGTGGATTTCCGCGCTCAATTCCTCGTGTGCTTGAATAATTGACACGCAATTGTATTCGAGAAATCATGACCCGAACTATGTGCAGGCAGATCTGGGCTATCGATTGGCCCAAATTGTCAGATCCGAGAGATCTCCTTGCGTTCATTCACTTGCGAGCGTGGCAGACGCGCCGGTAATAATAAGTTGATGAACTTTGACGAGAATGAACAGAACGCGGCAAACCCGGCTCAATCGAAGCCCCACTTCTGCTTATCATAACTGGAAGTGGATTCACTAAAATACAATGCGTTCGATGAAATTTGACTAATCCGTCTAAAATACTTCGAGTTTGACACTAATCCTTTCCCGCTGGTCTTACAACGGACCCCAAAAATGACTTTGCCTATATTTATCCACGATTCCGAACTTGCCCCGCGCTTACCGGAACCTTCCGTAGAACCTCAGCGGTTGTCCCGCGAGAATCTGTTGATTCAGCGACATGACGGAGATTGTTCAGCGCTGAAGATTCATTTT
>MQUG01001173.1:0-10123 GCA_007213375.1 Steinernema feltiae | reverse complement strand
AATTAGCGTCATGGAAGCTGAAAACGCAAAACTGAAAGCTGAAAATTACGAAGTACTCGTTTTATCTTTGATTTCAATGTAATTCTGGGAGTTTAGTTGAAAATAAAATGCGCGATAATGGAAATGGAAGCTGCTGAATTGGTAGTGAAGATTAGGAAACTGGAGCTTCAGGCCAGTCATTTGCTTCTTCTCATCGCCTCTATTTACGATTTTCAGTTCCCCCAAACGGAACGCGAGCTCAGAGCCGAAATTGCAACCCTCAATTTGTTGATCGCTGAAATGAGGGCTCGCGAACTGAGCGCGACCAACTCCGGGAATGCTGATATCGTAAAACAGGTCAAGATCGTTGAATCGGGAGCGGAAAGCAACGTTTTTCGCTGTTTCCCTACTCAGCGCTTCACACAGAATCACCCGGGAAGGAAGAGTGCGTGTGGGTCATGGAAGGTCTCGTTCTAGGACCTAATTCCAGATTGATGACTTTGAAATATTTGAAATTCATGATTGGACTCAACCAGGGCCGAGCAGTCGCAATCAAAACGTTTATGAACTGATGGAACTCGACGAAACGCCGCCATCAGCTGATGCATCAGAATTTGTAGAAACGTCCAATCCCGCGTGGCAACATCAACTAAGGCGAGCGACTACAACATCAACAACCAAAACTCAACAAAAACAAAACTCACCGAACGGAACAAGAATATATCTGAAGTGAAGCGCCTGTATTGTAGGTCTCATTCGAGTGCTGTTTCTGCACTCCTCTGCATAAATTATTGCTGATTTTTGTGTTAAAAATTGAAACTTTTTGATGGGAGACGAATAGCATCTGTCAAATCTGTCAAACTTGTCAAAAATTGAAAGGTGTTTTAAGTTTACTTTTGCGATGATGAAACTGGTCCGCGACAAGATCAAGAAAAAACAAAATTTTGCCGAACGGAGACAGCTTGGAAAAAAATCCTAGTCCCCGATTTAGATTCTTGTTTCAGGCGCCCTCAAGCGTGAATGAATCAGGACCTTTAACCAGCACAGCTTCAGTGCCCCAAACAAGTTTTATACCGTTTTACACCGCTAGAAATCGTGAACATTCAGGTCCCTTAGCAACAGGAAAAAGGTTTTCAGAAACAAACAATCAACAAATCAACAATGCCTTCTGGATTATCAGAAGATTCAAAATCTTTCAGCGGAACACCAACCATATGTAGTCACAATAGATCTCAAACTGGAGATCTCTGCTTGGGAGATCCGTCAATCAGTTTTTTTAACAACAACAGTGAACGCGTTAACAGCGGTTGCTTCATTCTGATACTTGATTCCGATGCTCTTACTCGCGCGCGTTGCGAACTTGATGGCCTAAAGCGGTCCTGTGGCCGTATTCATGAAAGCGGGTAACGCTTCCCAGTGGGAACCGCTGCCCACCCGCTGCCCGCTGGGAACTTACCCACCCGGGAACTTACCCACTGTGCAAATTTCGAATTCATGAACGTGTGGGTAAGTTCCCGTGTGGGTAAGAGGCTGTTGCTCAGCGGCTGCGTGACTTGCAAAAGAGATCAAGGGAACGTTTATCGATTAACGTAAGTGCAATTTGTTGGTTTTGGGTGTAGTTTATTGTTGTTTTAGCGGAAAGAGATGATGAAAACCGGCGGCGGCGTAGCAGAGGCCGCAGAGAAGTTAACAGATGCAGAATCGATCATTGATTCGTCTTATGATGGCGCGGTGATCGTGAATGGAATCGAGAGCGGATTTGAAAACTGGTACTCCTCCGGCTACTCCACGATCAAAGGATATTCAAGGCGACTCGTCGCGCCTCGCAAAATCACCCCGGCGAAGCACCTGATTACGGTAGAACGCTGCCGGCACCTCAACCGGCGCCGCGGCGACTCGTCGCGCCTCGCAAAATCACCCCGGCGAAGCACCTGATTACGGTAGAACGCTTTCGGCACCTCAACCGGGGCCGCGGCGACTCGTCGCGCCTCGCAAAATCACCCCGGCGAAGCACCTGATTACGGTAGAACGCTTTCGGCACCTCAACCGGGGCCGCGGCGACTCGTCGCGCCTCGCAAAATCACCCCGGCGAAGCACCCGACTAACGCTGATCGCATCGCTTCTAGTTCTCTCGTTGGACTATAAAAACAAATCATCTGATCAGGAATTCAATCGGAGAATGGACGCGGTTCCCCTCGACTTTAGTGAACGCGTGGCGGCAGCGTGGAAATGCTGCGGCTCCGTTAGATGCGACTGCGTCAAGCCTGTTTTCTCAGCTCGCAAATGGACGTTTCCCACGACGACAAACGCTACTTTCATCATTTTTCCCTACGCACATAGGGAATGTAGATACATCTTCAAGCTAGAGGGAATTTACATGACGATGAGCGAGTTGCTGAAGCATCCCGATTTCAAGAATCTGCAGATCGATCTCATTCGAATCTACAACATTCTCGCTGCCGACAGAATGAAGCCTGTGAGCGACGTTGGGATGGAAAAAATCCTCAAATCGTCTCCTTTCTGGCAAATGAGCCTGGAGTTTTCATTGACAATCAAAATGCGGGCTATTTCAGCTATCCCGATGGCGCTCTGCTCCTCAGCTGGCTCGAACAACGCTGGTTTTCGGAAATTGACTTCTGGCCTTATTGCTCCGCCTTCAACCGACTGCTGCAAAAGCAATTTTCAAGAAGAATCCCCACAAACATCTGTGTCGATGAGGTCATTGGAGACACTGAAATCTTTGCTCACCAGCTGAGATCAGGCCAGATGACGCGATTTAAAGCAAGTCACTGTATGTTCTCTTCCGATGTGATGGAGGGAATCGTTCAGAGCTTCCTCCAAAGCCCCAGTGAGAAGAAACTAGAGGAACGGGCGGAAGGTGACGACCTGGGTTCTTCAGATTATGGCGATGCTACTTCAGAAACTTTCGCATTTCTGAAAGATCGTCAAATGAGAGGAGAGTGGATTGCGTCACTGTGAAGTGGGAGTAGCGTTCCGCATATGTTTCATTTTGAGGTTAATAAATCATTTGTTAAATTCGCCTTTTCAGTCGATATTTGAATTGCATGTCAGAGCCGCCGTCGCCTTTGTTTAATTGCACTACATGTCAGAGTCGTCTTGGCTCTGTGGTTCAGACGATCACTCACGTGACATCCGCCCGGTGGTTCTCCCGCCAGAACTCGAAAGCAAGAACTCGACACGCAGTTCGACATACTAGCGTCCGCGCCCGCGATCGCTCAACCTCAAGTCAACGTGTCCGCGCTTCTTTATCGGTTTGTTCGGGTTGGGAAGAGGGCCCTGAACACCCCGAACATTCACACTGCAAATGAACCATATAATCTAACCTTGGAAAGACGTCCAGCTCGTCCGATCGAGAGAGCGCCAAGAATTGATTGAACAATCCGGCCAACTGTCAACTCAAGGAGACTGCATCGGCTTCCAGCTGCACCCACGGCTGCTCGCTCGACTCCAGCGCAGACCGCAGAGTTGCCTCCTCCTTCTGGATGTTTATCGGCTCATTCTCGATGCAGGAGATCCTCGTGACGCCAATATGGCGCTGAATAAAGTTCTGCAAACTGTAGTAGGTGGAGAGCATCGAGTAGCAAAGCGAATTGTGGCAAATTCTGAGTTTGTCATCGATCAGAGGGTCCGGCTACTCCTTCCGCCTTCTCGGAAGCAGCAGCTCGGCGAGCACATTAATGTCCAGCCATGTGTACGTCTGATTTAGCTCCGACATTAAGAAACTCATCGGCGCCTCCGGGAGCGCGATACGCAAGTAATTACGGTATGGAATGAGATCATCTGCTGCGCCTAAACAGATCTGCAGGAGGTAATCGCCGCGCAGCAGGTCCAGCGCTTCTCCGGTGTCCTCCAGGACCTCGAGAACACGTCGAAAGCGATGGATTTCCCGGGGATGATCGAGACGCTCAACGAGGAGATCTCCACCAACCGCTACATGTGCGAAGAGAAGCTGGCGGCGGAGATTGCAGGCGCGCAGCACGCGCTGGCCGATCTCCAGGTGATGGACCGGAAAGACGAGCTGAAGCGCAATATCGAGAACAAGAACGCCGAGGTGATTCAGATCGCCGAGGAGCGCGACAATCGCGAGCAGCAGATAGACGAGAGTCTCTCGATCTATCGGCATCAGGCGAACGCGGCACAGCGCAAGAAGGCGACGCTGGCGGATTCAGCTGCAGCGCGCGAGGTGAGCATTTCCGTGAATCGCCTTTTGTAGCGTTTGAGGATTGCAGGGAAGAGCTCGCGACGCTCTCCGACAGCGTGGAAACGCATCGTCAGCAGCTGATCGCGAAATCTGGCACCGACGAGTTCATCACGAGTGTTCAGGTGAGCGCGCGCTTCCTGTGATCCCCGAAATTCCCCGATGTTCAGTTCAAAACTTACGGCGAACGCTTGCGCGTCAAGTCCAACGCCTACAGACGCAAGAACGCGGAGCTCGATCGCCTCGCGACCGAGGTTTCGATCGCGGAGCAGACGCGCGAACTTCTTTGAGTGCAGTGGGATGAGCTACGCGATCATATTGTGAGAATTCGCCAGAATTTATGCGCTAAACAGTGAAATATTGCAGCAATTCAGCGGAGAAACGGTAGCCGAAGAGATTGTCGAGGAGAATCGCGCTCCCGAGCGTCCGAAAACGGCGAAACCGAAGAATACCGACATTGAGCAGTTGAAGGAGATGGTGCGCGAGATGCAGGAGCGCCTGAATCACGAGAAGAGCGAATTGAGTGCGATGGCGGAGGAGGTGGCGGATCGCAGGAACTTTGTTCGGAATTAGCAGGTGGAGCTCGCTGATCGGACGGAGCAACGCGAAGCGATGCGCAACGATCTCCTCGCCGCGATTGCGGAATCTGAAGCGAAGGCGGATCAGCTCGAAGACAGTTTGACGGAAAATCGGAAACGAGTGGCGGAGCTGGAAATTGAAGTGTATGTCGTACGCGCTTAAAGAATTCGCGCTTATGACGCCGCGCTGATGTCGTCGCGCTTACGGTTTTCGCGTTTATGTCGGGTCACGCATAATTTGACATAGTTTTGTATCAAACAATTCAGTACCAGACAATTCAGGGACAAACAATTCAGCATCAGAAATTTCTGGGACAGACAGTTCTGGTGTGTTGGGTACGTCGAATAGCTGCCATGCAATCGACGTTACCCTAATGAAACTGAGGCTGAGCATCACCGTAGGGTGATCGTGCCGGGACCCGACACCTGGTATGACGTTCTATCGTTACTACCGAACAAAAACAGCTGGTCAAAAACAACAAAAGGTCAGAATTGAACGACCACCAAATTTGGATGGCTATCTTTTCCTTCTAGGCACTTCCTCTCCAGTTGTGCCGAATGAGAACGAGCGAATGCTCCTACTGCGAGAAACGCTAAATGCCGCATGTTCGGACGCTGGTCGCGAGTAACAAAAGAAAAATTCTTCTTCTCCGATTGAACCGGTGGTCCTGTCGTTTGACTGAGAATTACGTTTCTGCACTGTCCCAGCGGTCGCGCGGAAGCATCGCTCTGTTACAAGGTAGACCGCTTTGCATTGTATTTCATTCTAAATTTGGGCGCATCAAGGCCGTTTCCGTCATTTTCCCCTGAAGTTTCCCAAATTGGTGCTGCTCTCAAAGTCAAATTGAGTCAAAAGTGAAATATCTGTATGTGATATTTATATGTGTGAAATAACGAAATAACGCTGGTCGCGTTGTTTCTGACGTCTGCAACGGGAAGACCCGAACCGCCGAGAAACAAAAGATTAGAAAAATTCTCATTCTCCGATCGGCATTGAACCGGCGGGCCTGTCGTTTGACTGAGAATTACGTTTCTGCACTGTCCCAGCGGTCGCGCGCGATGCGAAATTGGCGATTTAACGACCGAAAACGGTCCTGGAGCGAGCCGACGCGCGCGAGGAGGCCGCCGCTCTCCTAAGTGCAACGTGGGAGCGACGAGGCATTGTGGCTGCGGCTGCTGCCGCCGTCCACCACTGTTCTGCCCGTACGCGCGCGGTTTGGCGTCTCTCGTCGAAAAAATCTGCGATTCGTCTGCAAAACAAGGTTCGATTTATCGATTTTTCACCGTTGTTGTTAATATCATTCGGTTACAGATTTGGATTTTGGCGTGGAGCCAGATTGGAATACGCGCTGCGACCGGTGGTCCGGTAGCCCGGTGGCCCGGAAGCATCGCTCTGTTACAAGGTAGACCGCTTTGCATTGTATTTCATTGTAAATTTGGGCGCATCATTTCCGTCATTTTCCCCTGAAGTTTCCCAAATTGGTGCTGTTCTCAAAGTCAAATTGAGTCAAAAGTGAAATATTGATCAATTGCTTGTAACCATCCTACTGGCGCTGTGCCAAACGACATAATCCCGTTCAGGACAGCACAAAAATTAGCGAAGTGAATCCGATGAATCCAATTTCCTTTCGCAAATGAACGAGAACTAAGAGAACGCACCATTAGAGAACGCCACAGTTTGACGCAAATTCTGCGGATTTGGTTTTCAAACAAACAAACTAGCAGTTGTTGTAAATTGTTGTACCTTCCCTCAGTGACAAGCAGCAAAAGATGAAAATTGACTCTCGGCGCGATGTGCCTCCCGATTTTTCTCCGCGGCATACTGCATGCGGCTTCACACCTCTGTTTTGTTATGGTGCAATAGAAACCGACTATAGTTTATCGAAATACCGTTGAGTATCAGTGACCCTATCAGAAACTAGCAGTGACCCAAAAGGCAAAATTTTTGACTGCGTAAATTGTTGCACCGATCGTTTATACATAGTTTGTTTGTTTTAATCACAAAACAATTGCCCGAGGTTACGGTAGCAACAGATGCCTCTCATCATCTTACGCTCCCAACTGACCATCGCTGCGCTGTTCGTTTTGGGCCTATCAAAAGCCTTTCCTCTCACCAGAAAACGGATGTTTGCTGCGTCTCCTTGATGTCTTGATAAAACTGATGTCTTCTAGTCCACGTGCAGTTTCTCTAACGTTTCATTTCAGTCGACTAATCGCTGCAAATCTGAAGACGGACAACGTCACAAAGCGGCTCGAATCAGCTGAACAAGAGTGCAACAAACTCAAAGACGATGAAGGGCGATGAGCAAAGTGGCAACGACGATGAAGGGCGTTCACTGCGCTTCGAGATGGCGCTCGTCACGAGGTAAGACTGCAATATTCAATTATGATAGCTGAAAGAAGATAAAGTGGCTGAATAGCTGAATTGAGCCAAAATTTTGCCTTTTGGGTCACTGCTAGTTTGTTTGTTTGAAAAGCAAATCTAAAGAATTTGCGTAAAGCTTGCATAGCTCATGCTAATGGCGCGTGCCTGCGCTTGCCGCGCGTTTTTTCGAAATGCGACATTCAGTTTTAATCCGACAATAGCTCATGCTAATGGTGCGGGCGCTTGGCTGAGTTTAAACAAATGTCGTTTCTTTCGAGTGCGCTCCTAATTGAGATTGTTTCGTGCAGTGAGGTGTAGTTGTGTTTCCCCCTCTTTTCAAAATTCTGGTTTCTTCTTAAAGGATTGAATCCACGTCTCTGTGATTGATTGTTATTTTGACTGTCTCGTTTCGTGCAGCACTGATTGTCGAGGAGAATCGCGCTCCCGAGCGTCCGAAAACGGCGAAACCGAAGAATACCGACATTGAGCAGTTGAAGGAGATGGTGCGCGAGATGCAGGAGCGCCTGAATCACGAGAAGAGCGAATAGAGTGCGATGGCGGAGGAGGTGGCGGATCGCAGGAACTTTGTTCGGAATCAGCAGGTGGAGCTCGCTGATCGGACGAAGAAACGCGAAGCGATGCGCAACGATCTCCTCGCCGCGATTGCGGAATCTGAAGCGAAGGCTCGAAGACAGTTTGACGGAAAATCGGAAACGAGTGGCGGAGCTGGAAATTGAAGTGGAAAAGCTGCACGACGCGCCACAGTTGATTCGGAGCTTGGAAGAAGAGATAACAGAGGAGAATGACGTGCGCATTCGGCTCGCCGAGTTGGAGAAACGACGTCCGCCCCGTGCCGATGCGCACAAACAAGTGCTGATGTGGAAATCGCTGCTTCAGCTCTTCCAGAGAAAGATCGACCTGGTGAAGAATCATCAACGGAAACCTCACGAGTAGAAGAAAAACAACGCGGTGGTTAATGTGGTGACCCTTGGCAAAGGCGCGAGCGAGCGCTGAAAGCAAGTTCGAGCGAGTGTGACATACAATAGCTTACATTAGTCGATAGCTTACATTAATGCACTCGAGCATCACTACATTGAGACCAGCATTGCACGCAGCAACACATACGGTCGTCTCGTTGTATGTTGTCCATTAAATGCGACGTTTGTTGTTAAGGTGGGTCCTGAACGGATCAGCCTGATCTTTTGTACTGTTCAACGGTAAATTAGTGTGTGCGGTTCACTGTTGTCCATGTGTTGTCCAACCGGGTACTCAGTGCAAACAAAGCGTTTGCACCCGGTGCTTTCACCCCCACGACAGGACAACAGAGGTTTTGCAGCGAAGTGGGGCTGATTCTGCTGGTGGATCGCCAAAATTCGCATTTTCAGTTTTACATTTTTGAATTTGCTTTCCATCATGTTCCATGGTTCAAAGTCTGACGAGATTGTTAGACGATCGGAGTTGTGGGCTCTCGATGCCCACACAACATTCATCTGGTCGACTTCCAAAAACGCAGACTATTTAAGGGTTTGTTGAGCAGTTACCGATCTTTTTTGGTCGATCGTGAGGCATGAGCCGTTGTGTTTTCGTCGCGAATTGTATCTACGCACCTTCTGCGTTCATTTCGATCTAACGAACAACAGACAGAACTCGCCGTTGAACGGTTCTGTGGTTCTGTGGGTAGAATAGACAGGGCGAATTTAGGGGGAATCTATTTTTTAGCTAGTTTTTTTGTCCGAGCGTCACGCGTCTCTTCGTTCCTCCGGTGCGACGATCGCAAACCCTGTACAATAGACTGATAATCCTCGCGAAACATTTGTGCGCGAAATTTACGGAAACTGGCCTGGTTCTGTTCTGTTCCGATTGTTTATGATTTTCTTGACTGATTCTTTTCGATTTCTAGGTTTTGATTCGAATCCAATCATGGTCGAATCCGCAGCTGGCAAGATTGAGTGGTCAATCAAGAAAGACGACTTTCTCAGCGGAAATTTTGACGATGCAACGCTTGACGTCGGCGTTTACACCTGGTTTGTTTGGTCGTTGCATTCATTTAATCATATCAGCCAGTTTCAGGTCTTTGTCATCTTTGTCCGACAACGAGAATCCTCTTCGAGGCGATACTGTCTCTCTCTGGCTCTCTTGTGAGAACGAATCAGATAGCATTCTATACAACTGGTGGCAGTCATCTGGAATCATCTGCCTAAAGGGATTGGGTGGAAAATTTAATGTGATAAAACCGGTCAGTTTGCAGGCGGTACTTTTATGTTTGCTTATATTTTATATTTGCAGTGGGATTGGCATTGGGGAAAACGTGACGTGCAGCTCGAAGTGGACAATTCTGTTTTTTCGTTTGACGAAAAGTACCTTTTTCCCGATGGAACCTACCGCATTGAATTCACCGTCGAACAACGCTGGTAAAATACTCTATTCTGATGTATCGTTGATCACTTTTTTGCAGCTCCATTGTCGACTTTGCATCTCCAGACCATGCGCTCATCTTAGGGCCATCGGATGTCGGCTGCCTCGAAATCGAGGGAAAGAAGCTCTACGTATCTAAATCCGTGAGTTTCCTTTCTGGTAACGGAGTCAATTACGTGTTTCTGTTCTTCAGTACTTCAGCGCCCAGTCGCCGTACTTCAAAGCGCTCTTCTTTGGTGATTTCAAAGAGAAGGACCAAGAAATCATCGTTCTGAATGACGTTAAATTCGATACTTTCAAAGAATTCCTCGCTCATTTGTATGCGGAATTTCACCAACAAAGAAAAGGCGGTGAGTTTAAATGTTGTCGTTTTTAATGACGTTTACAAGTTTAGGCGAAGTGATTACGGAGGTATTGGCACTGGCCGATATGTTCTTGTGCACTACGGTTACGAGAAGCTGCGAAAGTCGGCTTGCTGAGAAGCGCTCCTTCAAAATCGCCGATCTTCAGCTGGCTGACAAGTACCGGCTTCCTCTTCTTCGATCTAAGGCACTAGCGCGTTTGCCG
>MQUG01001168.1:0-12058 GCA_007213375.1 Steinernema feltiae | reverse complement strand
TGTCTAATTAGTAATCCGCTGGCTGATCATGAAAGGCTTAGGCTTTAAGCTGAAGGTTTTAGCGCAATGCCTAAGCGCGATTTTGAGCTTTCTATCGCTCCACTCGAGAGGTCCCGCTATTAACTGGAAAGCCAGTTAATAGCGTAAACTAACCTGGTTTTTTGGGCTTTTTGGGAGCTTAAAAACATCGCCAATATGACCAAAAGTGCGACCAAAAACAAGTTTTCAGTAAATTATTCAAACCGATAGTATAGGCGAGGCAATCGACCTGTAGACCGTCCCGCCATCAAACAGTTCCCTGCCCCCAACAAGCAAAAATTCAAAATCCACACCACAACTGAATCTCGTTTTCCACACCGCTAATCCAAAGCGGATTGCCCTTTACATCATCAAAATCCATTTACCGCCGCACTCAAAGAAGACCTTGTGGGTCGATCGTTGACAAGAACACAGCCGCCCACACACAATGACGCGTGGAATGAAGCGCGGAAGAATTCCAAATATTCTCTGATCGTTCTCACAGCCGCCCGTACAAGTACAGCGAGTGATAAGAAGAAGAATCGTATGCTGCGCGCTCGCTGACCAACCGCCGCCATTGACGCCGCCATTTCGTCGGCGAGCAATTAATCCTTTCGCGTTCTCCTCCCGAACCCGCGCCAGGTGATTAATACTCGTCATCGAACCCGAACGCGCGACTGTCATCATTGTCAGCTCAGCGCCAGCAAACGACGACAATGTGATTTTAGGGTTGTATTGGGGCGCGCGCGCGAACGAGAGGAAACGTTCAAGAATTTGAGTGTTTCGTATGCAAATTGTGGCCGGCGGCGATCGAACCAAATTGGATTAGACGCGCGGAGAAGAAGAAGAAAGAGGAGCGAGATTTGATGCTTCTGTTGCGGAAGCGAGAGGCGAGCGGTGAACGACGGTTTTCAGAGATGAGGGATTAGTTTTGGGAGGAACAGCCGCGCGGCGCGCGCGGTCAAACTCAGCTCACCGCAGGAGCGGAGAGGAGCAAGCCGTTCGTCTTATTAATCACCGCAAAACATGACGTTTTCGCAAACAAATATGAGCGAGCGAGCGAGCGGTGGAAGCGGGAAACGAATTGACAGATTTGTAAGTGGTTTAAACAGTGATTTTGAGCTAGAGAAAACGGATGATTGATCAAATGAAGGTTAAATTTGAAGCGAAAACCCTAGTTTCCTCTTGAAAAAGGGTAAAGCGAATGAAGCTCAATTTGAGGTATGGACGTAGATCAGAAGACGGAAGAAGCAACTGCGATAGCCAAACAACCACAAAGCAGCATGTTAGGACTCAAAATCGGATTTTAAGAGCAGACAGCCGACAATTCGACAGGCAAAAATACTGAAAATTGAATTTTTTTAATCATTTCTTCTACTATATGCATTCCTCAAGTCAAAATGTGGCTAATTAAGCCTATTAGTTCAACTTTTAACACAAGTTTTGGGTGGTATCTAATTGTAAACTCACTGTACTCTTAGCTTCAGGGTTGGTTTAGCGATACCAAACTTATCTAAAAGGGGCTTCTAGAGCGCCTTAAAGGCTGCCTGTCAACCGATCATAAACCAAAATTATGGTAATCCGCGCTCTCTGCTAGCACCTAAATCATTCTGTACACCAATTACCGTCCCCCAAAACGATTGCCGTTGGCAAACAATGGCGCAGTAAATTAAAACAACTGGCGCCTGACCCGAGATTTGCTCTCTCGACTGTCGGACGTGTCTGTGGCCCTTTAAGCCCGCAAAGCCCCGAAATTCCACTCGCGCGCGCAGATGTTTGCTCGTTTCCTCTCGCGCGGGCGCGCGAAAGATGATTGATTGTCTGTGAGAGATTGAGACGGCGACGATGGTCGAAGACGAAGGAAATGTCACTTTGCAAAGCAGAGCGGACGCGTTGAAATTCGATCTCATTAGCATAAACGTTTCGCGGGGCTTAGAGCGCTTAGAACAGAAGCCGAGGAGCAATCGAGCGAGCAGACAGTCGGACAGTTCTTAGGCGGCGATTGATTGCGCGCGCGACGACGACGACGACGATCCTAAGGGCAACAGGTGCCTGCTGGCGGGTCAATCGCCGACCTAATGGCGGTTGGCGGCGCCGCAAAAAAGTCGTAAATTACGTACGGTGTAATGAATATGTACATTATTCGATGTTCGGGTTAGCGGCGGCGGGGGAAGCGGGCGGCAACGGTTGCAGCAGACAACAGTTTTACAACCGCGTTCTTTGGGTGAAATATTGGGATCGGAGGGTTGCAGGGGTTAGAGGCGTTAATTAAGACGTTTGATTAGGGAAATGGAACCACAGCTGAATCAATAGGATGACCGAAGCAACTGGCAACGATTGAAGGCTGAAAAGCATCCCTTCAACGCTAACAAGGCGTACAGAAGACTTGATTTAAGGTAGTTTAAGTGATTCTGATGCCACATTTGAACGAACAAGAGCGCTGTTACCGTAACCTACAGCTAAAATAGTCCTTTAGCCCCAGAGGTCGCCCTAGCCATATAAGTCTGTCAAAACAAGGGTTCTGATAGATCGCGTACTACGGCAAATCGTGTAGCCTAGATCTCAAAAATTGCATTTACAGTAATTCCAAGCCTGAATCATCTTCCCATGAAGCCTCGTTTCTCATTCCCAAGTGCGCTTAACCTTGAGAACCGGCCACAAAAACCACAACATTGACTCGCCTCACCTGAACCTCCTCACCGTCACTCCGTATTGAGGAGGGCCGTAATCCGATAGACAAAGGACATAAAGCGGAGCGTAGCGGCTAATTGAAACACCGCTCATAAAAGTAGCTGCGACGTCTTTGGGTGCGGGCCGCCGCTAGATTAGCCTATCGTCCTTCATTCCGTCGGTCGGTCGACCGTTAGCCTGCGGAGGAAGACATCAAAACAGTCAGAGCGGCGGCGGCGGAAACGAAGATGCGCGCGCGGGTGTTTGCTGAATGAGCCGGCCAGGGCAAGCAGCTAGGCGAAAGTCATTCCAAAACAGTCCACAAGCGTGAGTCATCCCCTTCTCGGCATTTGGTGACAACGCGACGCGCTATTTGCAAATGCATGGCTTTAGGGAATGAGCCAATTGCGTGCGTGTGGGTGTGGGTGGGTGGTCGCTGTTTTCAGGCGAGTTGATCGATGTGAACGCCTCATTGAACGACCGAGTGCGCGAGGCGATTGAGTCACTTTCATGAGGCAGATGTTTGACAACTGACCGTTGTTGGTGGGAAGAGGAGGCGCACATGCCCATGCGTAATTGTTGGTTTGGGAAGAGAAGAGAGGGAGAGAGGGAGTGTTACGTAACAGGGTGGATGGTGCAAGCAAGCTCGAGATGAGCAAGGTGTTGAGAGTTGTGATTAGGTGCTGTTTGCGGAGTGACAAAGCAGGAAATTGGAAGTTTAGAGAAAAAAAGGGATTAAATTGAGAAAATGTCCAAATTTGGGCCATTTCAGTGTCTGTAGGCTCAAATTGATTGAATTGCCCTCACGCTGTTGTGATGTCACGAATTCCAGCCCCAAGCAATTGCATAATCACGATAAAGGTACCGCGTTTGGGCAATTCGAGGTCGGCGAGCACGAAGGAATGGTCAGAAAATGCCAAAATCAGCCAATTCAGACGATTCCTCTCCGATGAGTTTCGGTCTTGCAACGAACAGTCTGGAGTGCCCTACCGTACAAGTTCGCGAGGAATCGACTATAAGGATTGAATAGGAAGTGAGAAAATGTCCAAATTTGGACCATTTCAGTGTTTGTAATCAGTGTAGGAACGGCTCAAATTGATCGTTTAGCTCAAAAAGCTAAATGAAGACTAGCGATAATACATTGAGCGAACAGTGAAACGACTTGAAAGTCAACGAATTACCCGTACCCAATGAATTTGATGCATTGAGTGTCCCTTGTAGTCACCAATAGAAGCTTTGAGCTTTACAGGAAGATTTAACTAACCTAAACAACAAAATCCGACCGCACAAGACGTACCAAGACCGTCAATCGTTGAGTGTAGCTTGAAAAATCACAATTTCAATCAAGTTTGATCAAATCAAAGTTAACAATCGATGAATCTCTGCAAAGAAGTTGACCCGTAAATCATCATCCGTCACCATAAATACACATCACGACGCCTGGAGTCTTGGCAATCCTTCAAATGCCATCATTTCGAAGTGAATCGCTAGAAAAACACGCGAGGAATCAACTAAAATCGCTATTAAACGCCCAGCTGCGTCTGAAAGTGCGCCCATCTTGACACCTTGGACAGGAATTGAGCCAAATTGGCCAAATATGGCTCATTTGAGACTCTTGGAACGTTTCACATAAGATCAAATTGGTATTTTAGCTCAAAACTAAGCAAAAATTCAATTCGGCTATTTGAAGCTACCGTAGTTTAAGCAAAAAAGAGATTTACTAACAACCTTGATGTGGCGCTGATTCCGCCTCATTTCGCTCCGACTTTGGCCTCTGATCGGCGGCTCATCGAAGCTCATCGAACGAACCCCATAAAGAAGCCAATGAAATCGCAACGGTCAATTAATTTCCGACCCTCCGCCCCTAATCCACTTTGCTGCCCGACAGACAATCCGCCGTCCACCCGCGCGCGCTCGTTGGATGGTCGCGGCCATATGCCCACGGCCTGTCGGCGGCTTGAAGTGTTCCTTCCGACAGCTCGCCGCCGTTTCCGACACCGACCGGCTGCAATTGCGCGAATTTCACAGATCGCGGCGTCGATAAGCTTTCGCGCGCGTCACTGATCCACATCTTAATTACAGACCGCCGGCTATCCGAGAACGACGACGACGACGCAATGAGACCAACCCAGTGGTTAATGGGATGGGGGAGAGGAAGACAAAGGCCGGGGATTTGAGGAGGAGACAAAGCTCCCAAAATTGGCCTTAAATTCTGCAAATTGAAGAACAATCGAGATTACATTAGAAGGGCATGAATTTTGGTCGCAGCTCGTCGGTGTTAGGCCATAACAGCGTTGGTGCTATCGTCTTCAACAGCACTTTCAAAGAGCTTTGTTTGCATTGTCGATATCTACTTGTAGGAGATGTAGCGGACCCACGCTGCAGAAGTTCAAAAGTTCAGAAGTTATTTTAGCGTTTTCTTCGTCTCAACACAAACTATCATCCTGCAAAATTTCATTTCAATCGGCCGTCAATAACCGCAACGCATTCCGGTTATTGAATTTTACACAAAATTCTTCCCAAAAATAACGCTTTTTGTGTTCAAATCCGGTATTGTCTGCGCAGGGCGTTCGCCTGTTAGCCACACAAACAAAGGTGCAATGTATCAAGCGAGTGCTGCAGAAAGCGAAGTTGAAGAACCGGAACAAGTCGGTCAATCAGCGAATGAGCCTTGATCTGTGCGCCGCTGCACACTTAAAAACAGGAAATACCGTAACTTTGCTGCAGCACGGTTTGTTTACGAGCGTGAATGTTATTGCACATGCGACGAACGGCAAACTGTCGCGAGACAGAATGGTTTTGGCCGATCTAAGCGCTTATGCCACTGCCTCACGACCCTCAAAAATACAATTGGCGCCGCGGTTGGACGCCGGGCTTGACAAGATGCGATTGTCTGTAATGTAGCACGTACTTGGTTGCTGCGGCGCCCTATGAAGCCTGGTAAGGCAAAAAGTGGGCTATAAAACTACGACAGTCAACCTATGCTGAGCCTAGAGCGTCGCCTAAGCCTAATTATCGTTATACGATGCTTTACAAACCCGAATAGCAAAGAAAAAAGTGAAAATGGATTTGATTTAAAAAGAAGATTTTAAAGCAAAACTTCAATTAAAGAAGATCGGTATACGGTACCACAATAGCCCCTCCTTCCCCTCCTTTCCCTCCTTCTCCTATTTTGTCCTTTTCCAACGCTCCAAAGGATCACTGGTCTGTACCTTGCAACAACAAAAATAAAAACAACCCCACAAACCATCTTTGATCGATTGTTTTCAACTTTGAAAACATCCTCTAACCCCGAAATGTCAATCTTTATTTCTATCAAAACGTCCCTGTGCGTCAACCGTCTGATTTGCGAAGACATTCTTGTTGATAACGATCTACGGTCAACCTGTTTGAATGTTTTTCTGTACTATTTTTGCATTCTCGTGGAAAGGGAGCATAAGTCAGGTGTTGAAGCAATTTTGTCTATAGCAAGCTGGAGATGCTGTTAAATCATTAACCATAATCATAGCTATTGGCCCTATTTTTTTGAGATTTTAGTCAAAAATTCAAAAATTGCTTCTAAATGTATTCAAATAGGTTGCCTGAGTTGTCTGCGCTGCTCTAGCCGAAGCAGGACATCTTGGCTCCAAGAATTTGGTACTTGACGACTTTGTGTCAGGTCTTAATGTGCTTACCATACCGTAAACTGCTTAAGGCTGATTTCCATAGCGGTTTAGCCTAGTTATTGGCTCACCAGGCTTTATAGAGTAACCTTTAGACACGTTTGACTTGGCGCCAAAATAGCCAGTCTGCGGCGCCAACATGACACGCACCGCTGCTCTAGCAGCACCAAGTCGGCGATTGCAGTCTTTGATGCGCTGTACCCTTTTCCGCTATATTGTGACCTTGAAGAGCACAACTAACTCTAGTTGGTCGGATGAGGGAAAATAAACTTTATTGCCTCTATCAGTCAGGATGAAGCTGTCTTCTACTCGATACAAGTCTCCTCTTGCCGTAGAATACTGTAGCACCTTCGGATGATTGCGTAGAACCAGATGAGTATAAGCGCCAATGTGGCGAAGATCAGTGTGGTGAAGAGGAGTTCAAGGCGCATTTTTTCAACTACAAAAACAAGAATTAAGCCTAAAATAGTGAATAGAGTGCTACCCAATTCCGGAGACCAGTCTGACTGGACGTGCGACCGTTCGATGTCCAACCGATGTGGTATTGGCCGTAAATAGAGAGCACAACAATCAATAGGGATCCGGCTATTAGAATGAACTGAATTGATTTGAACAGGCTGCGCGAATGGACCGAAAAACGTACCAGATATGCCATAAAAGGCAGCAAATAAGTAGGGTTTTCTTGTTTTAGCGCCTACAATCAGGAAAATGCGAGTAAAATGATGACGATGTTGTGAGTGGTGAGTGCTGAGCGGACTGCAACCGGCGAGAGCACATAGGTGAAGCTGAATAGGCCGAATAGGGAGCCAGCGATGGTCAGGACGCCCACAGCGATTGTGATGGTCTAAAATTTGGCGTTTAATAGATGAAGCCAGAAGGATGAGGGTTCAGTTTAAGGTCTAGTTGGGTCTGAATTTCAGAAAACGAGCCAAGAATTATCGAAATTTTGACTTCTACGGCTTAAACGTAATTTTCTGCCTTAACAGAGTTTCCCAAACTCTAACGCGTAGCAATTAGCCGAGAAAATCACGAGCTACCCGTAGTTGAGCTTGATTTGTTTGAATTGAAAGTTGCAGCCTTAGCTTTGCCGCCTAAATTCGTTGCTTTTTGACTCATTTCACCAAAAATGCACCGAATTTTGAATTTTTTGGTTTGATCTGAATTAATTAGGTGTTAAGAGCGAACAATGGATCGGAAAACAAGCTAAACTGCTCGAAAATCAGGCTCTCCAAATGGGCTGATAATTCCACCTTCAAGTCATTCCATTTTTGACTGAAAATCAGCTGCTTCAAAAGCACACGCTTACCCTGACATGAATCAGCTGACAGCATTGCACAGGCGCTCGTTTGCACACATCGGCGGTGGTCATTGACACAGAAGCGGCGGCTGAATTGAAGTTTAAAATAGAACGTTCCAACGCAAAGGACACCGGCGGTAAACGAGAAGGAGCCCGATTAAGAAGGAGCGAAAGGAGGAGAGAGAGCGCGGGGAGCGAAAAACAATCGCGGGAACTAGTTGAAGGAAGATGCTGTTGGGTTAACCCTGGTGCTGCACGTCATTGTCTGACAAAAAGGGCGGCAACGATGACGTGTGCGCGTTGGCTAACTGTGGCAAACGAGTAGTTCAGCGGAAAATGAGACCAAAATGGAGAACGATGCTACTTTAGAGTGTTCTGGACGGTGTCCGAAGAAATGAAAAAAATAAGACAAAAAAATCACTTTGAACAAATTATTAACAGCTTGGCGTGGACAAGGACACAAGAGCCACAAGCCGGACAAACAACAAATAATAAATGCATGAAATATCAGACGTGACACGACTCCGCAATGTCTTTTGCACAGGCTGCTGTAGGACAGTGACTTCAGTGCGAAAATTTGAAAGTAAAAATTGGGTTTGCTTCACTTCACAGTGAGCAATTTTTGTTGGTGTTACGTCGTATTGCTAGAAAGAAGACAAGTTTTGGAGCGCTGTTGCAGGGTTTGCTTGGTGAATTTTGCACGAGCAGAGCGAACATAAAATTCACCAGGATAACTGGACGCATCGTCATCGGCTTATGTTTCACCCCGCGTCAACATCTGCTCTGGACATTTTGTTCGTTCAAATGATGCCTGAAAGCACAAGTACCTTTGTTAGTAACATTTTTCAATTTCTTGCTAAATTTGGTTGTTTTAAAGAAGTAGTTTTTTTATGTGTTATTATCTTGTGATAGTGTCGGATCGCGCGTGAATTTCCACAGGGAAAAGCGCAACAGGAGCTTAAAATAAGGCTTAAAATTAAAATTAGCCTTAAAATAAGAACTCCTCCCTAGGAATCATTCTGATTTGCGTGAAACTCCGCACAAATATGGATTAGAACCTTGCGAACAAAGTTTACAAGAGAAAAAGAGGTTTAATTCTACGTGGGGTGAGTAATTTGACTTAGGAGGGCGCCGCCTGGCATTCCCCGTTGAAAACGGGCACGACCACCCACGAAGATGGCGTTTACCGCATTTTCTGCGCGTGGGTGCCGTTCTGGAGAAGCTGCAATTGTTGAGTAGAGTCGAGAAAGAACAACCTAGGAACATGAGTTAAGACCTCTAAATTGGAGGGCCTAAAACTGTGTTAAAATTAACAATTTTTTGATTTTTAGTCATGTGTGACGTGATGCCGATGAGTCAGTGACTCGAGTCGAAATTAATTCGGAATTTCGAGTCAAAACAACAATTATTTCGAAATTAGTTTGTTTTGAAAGTATTAAAAAAACAAAAAAAAAGAAATTAGAAAGCGCAGAACTCCAGATTGTTCGTTGCAAGACCAAAACTTGCCGTGTGAATTGGTTGATTTTGGCATTCTTGTGCCATTCTGTTAATAGGCCGACCTCTTGTTGCCCCCGGGCGGTCTTGAAGTCGTCAACTGAACCCTGAACAACTGCAGACACGAGCAAATCCTTGTTTTGACTTGCTCCATGGAAGCATCAATTCGAGCCCCAAGCAATCACCACATGGTCACGTTTTTTGGCGCGCAGGCTAAGCTAATCCTCTACGAAGCCAACGCCGAATTGTTGTCTTCAAAGGCCGTGCGTGCAAGTCATAATGTTGAGGACGTTATGTGACAACTCGGCGCCAGGACGCTACGAAGCCCGAAGACTTATAGACTAAAGGCAGTCAGTCTAAGCTTAATTTTTGTAATACAAGCCTCTACGAAGACAAGACTGACAGTTGATTTATTGACTTCCCACTACTACTGTTGAATTACCCATCCAGATCTGTTCCAAAAACGTATTCACAATCGATCCGCAGAATTGTTCTCTTCCTCGCTTCTCCAGCGTAGTCGAAAGTTTCATCTAAAGCGTTCCATTAGACCAATCGATGAGAACAACGCACCGGATGCATAAAATTCAGATCGGCGCTGTAAAGCTCATCGTAGATGAAATCGATCTGTGTGCCAAAGACCTATGCTTTGAGGTTCTCCCTGAAACAGGCGTGAACTCGTTAAATGGCGCAAATCCAGGGCGCACGTTTGGTTGTGAAAGAAGACATTTCCGTGTCCATAGGCAGTGCCGAGCCTGGAGTCACAATCTCATGGAACACCTGGGAATTTGGCTAGGACATTGCCTAGTTCGGCGAACACCCCAGTCGTGCTCCTTGGGAGAAAGTACCAGTCCGAGGGCATCCAAACTGTTCGCATGTTCCATGTTCCTGTAGGCGTGTCCATCGGTCTAGAAGAGTTGAACGATTAGGGGCTGCAGCGAGGGAAGCCAGAAGGCACCATCTCATTGAATTGCTGCAAGCTCGCCGCTAATCGCGATTCGGGGAAATTTGGTCGACTCTTCTCGTAGGTAGTTGGTCGCTTTAAACGATCGCTCGTTTCCCCCAACGCGTCGTCCACCACCCCCACGTCTTTTCGGTTCTCTCTGGTCACCATGTTGTGCATTCCACGAAAGTAGGAGTAGTCGAGCGGATTCCAAAAATTGAATACCGTATCGTCGGCCATGGTGATGTAGCTGAACGATCCTCTCTACAAGAACGGCAACAACAAAGATGGAAAGCAGCTTGAGTTCAATGAGTTGGCGGCTTCTTTAGCCTCCTACATCGTTTTCGCTGCTCAATCGTGACTTATTGTTAGCCAAATCTATGTTTTCATGGCCATGCTAGACCAACTTGAGGTCGCGAGAACGGTCATGCCCTCAGGGATCACTCGATACGGCGGAATATAGTCTGGTTTGGCAAGTACTATGTCACTGTACCTTTAATCGCCACCCAGTAAACTAAAAAAATTGTTGTCTGTGGATCAACTTTGCGTGCTGAGCTCAATTTTTACCCTTTTACAGCTGAAATAGCTTGCAATTGCTTGTTGGGTCGTTTTAGATTGAAACGGTAGACGGTAATGGACAGATCGTGACTCGATATGTTGTTTGAGGAACTGAGCTCAGGCTTTGCGCTTAGCTAAGCTTAGCCCTACTTTCCTGGCTTACCAGGCTTTGTGGGATTGTGGCAGGCTCGCCCCAAGCTCTGCTTAGGCTGACTGCCTTAGTCGTTTAGCTCTCTTGGATGGCGGATGGCGCATGACTGCGCAAACTTGGCACATACATGCTTTGCTAATTGCTTCAAAAATTACGGAAAACTTTAAACTTCAGATTTTTCGAATTCAAACTTCAACGCCTACCCCTCAATGTT
This sequence comes from Steinernema feltiae, assembly GCA_007213375.1. Lineage (NCBI taxonomy): Eukaryota > Metazoa > Nematoda > Chromadorea > Rhabditida > Steinernematidae > Steinernema > Steinernema feltiae. The sequence goes on along the minus strand of MQUG01001168.1, from coordinate 1,054 downwards.
CTGTAGTCGCATCTCAATAGCCTTCACCGTGCACAAATACGCGTAGAAGCCTTCAAACATCTCCTCCTTGGTCACGTAGATCAAACTCTTCCGCACGAACGGCGGGAAAATCGTTGTTTTGCTCGAAAACTGGCCTTGTCGTAGGTTCCACAGAAGATGACATGAGCGAAGAAGCCGTCGTAGAGGAGTTGAAGTATGGAAGAAGACGTCGTAATCTGAATTTTGCGGTTTGAGCTCGTTCACAAACCTTCAGGGCTTACATTCCAGTTGAAGGTGACAATCAGCGCCATCCTCCGCATTTGCTGACGTAGACTAGGATTGAATTTTGGCTCGAAGAAGTTGCTGTTCGTATGAGCGTCACCCTCGCACCAGTCGATCAAGCGCTTGTAAGTTGTCCTTCTGGTACTCTATCAGCTCCTTTCCGCTTCTAACCTCAAAGTCCTGTGGAGCATGACGGCATGTAATGTTGCTCTCCATCTGCGCATCAACTTGGGGAATTTGTACCCGACTTTCGCGAGATCGTGAAGCCACGCTCTGATCAACGCGACGTCCCGATCGTCCCAAAGACCCAAGTTCGCCATAATCTGGCTCAGATCTATTGTACAGTCTTTCAGCTCTCTCCTACAGTCAAATCGAGCCAGCGTAGCAATCAGCAGCTCGGTATCGTGATAAGAGCGCCGTTTCGTCTTTGAAATCGCTCAAGTAGCTGTGCGGGTTACGGTACTGGACAGCGTTGACAGGATAGAATGCGAGTCGTCCATCAATGAGATGAATCAGCTTCTGCGCAAAGTAACCGCGGCCAGATGTCGGTGACACGGAAGGCGACTCCGATCGGCAAGCACCATTGTAAAGAACGCGTCATAGTGGAATAGGGTGTTCTGGCTGTTGATAGGAGCGAAACGCCCTTTTCCACGACGATCGGCGGCGCGTGAGGACTGAATTTCTCTTTGAGACCCTTTTTGGCATCCGCGTGGATTAGCCTGAAGATTGCGTCGACGTCGGGGTCTTTGTCGACCAGGCCCTGTTGTATCAGTGGGATGGGAAGTGACTGGCA
>MQUG01001167.1:0-27567 GCA_007213375.1 Steinernema feltiae | reverse complement strand
CATCGATTGTCTGCGTGTTCCGGATCGTATTCAAAAGCAATGCAAATTACTGTAAACGCATTCCATATACAGAAACCCATAACTATAAGCGGAAGCGATTGCCAACAACAGGAAGCATAACCCTAAAAATCACAATTTTTGAACAAATATATATAAAAGTTCACTCACAGTGAAGCAAACGAATGTGAAGGGTGAAGGCGGAACGGACGCAGCGCAGCAAGCAGTCAACAGCGAGCCGAACATAAATCAAATTTCGAAAAGCCAAGATCTTTTCTAAAGAAAACTTAAAATCGAATTTCGCTTCGAGAGTCAACAGCATCAGGGAAGCAGAATTTTTTTATAAAATACGACAATATTACACATCTGCTAGTTGACAATGCGGCCTGTATTACGGTCGTTTGATTCTGACACGTGAGGAATACGATTCCCAAACATATGCACACGCAAATGAGGAGAATGCCGACCGGGATAACCAGTGCGAGGACGAGGATCATGCCTGAATGGTGAATTTTAGGAAAAAAAAACTAAAAATCATAGTGCCGACTCACTTCAACGCATAGAGAACGCCGAATGAACCACTTTAGCGGTCAGCCGTCGTCGACATGTGAAGAATTAAAATTTGTGGAAGCGGTGGACTTACGAGCGAATTAGCATAAGTGCTGTTTTCCAAAGTCTGGAAAGTCCTTGTGAAAGTCTACGAAACAGACTTGCAAACAGCACTTATGCTAATTCGCTCGTAAGTCCACCGCTTCCACAAATTTTAATTCTTCACATGTCGACGACGGCTGACCGCTAAAGTGGTTCATTCGGCGTTCTCTATGCGTTGAAGTGAGTCGGCACTATGATTTTTAGTTTTTTTTCCCTAAAATTCACCATTCAGGCATGATCCTCGTCCTCGCACTGGTTATCCCGGTCGGCATTCTCCTCATTTGCGTGTGCATATGTTTGGGAATCGTATTCCTCACGTGTCAGAATCAAACGACCGTAATACAGCCGCATTGTCAACTAGCAGATGTGTAATATTGTCGTATTTTATAAAAAAAATTCTGCTTCCCTGATGCTGTTGACTCTCGAAGCGAAATTCGATTTTAAGTTTTCTTTAGAAAAGATCTTGGCTTTTCGAAAATTTGATTTATGTTCGGCTCGCTGTTGACTGCTTGCTGCGCTGCGTCGTTCCCCTTCACCCTTCACATTCGTTGCTTCACTGGTGAGTGAACTTTTATATATTTTGTTCAAAATTGTGATTTTAGGGTTATGCTTCCTGTTGTTGCAATCCTTCCGCTTATAGTTATGGGTTTCTGTATATGGAATGCGTTTACAGTAATTTGCATTGCTTTTGAATACGATCCGGACACGCAGACAATCGATGTTTGAGGAGGAAGAATTTATTATTTAGGAATCTATTTGAAGCTCGCTTGCTCTATGATTGAATAAAAAATGTTCTGATGAAAGGTTTGATCTGATACTCGATCATTTATTGCTTTACATATGAAAAACCATCGGGAAATTTCAAACATTTGAGCGAAAGTATGCGCACCGCTCAGCTTCCAGTGATTGAGAGCGAAAATCAACTTCACAGCGCTCTTTACAAGTGTTCGGCCTTTACAAGTGTGTAAAGTGTGAAGCGGACTCGTGTCATTCCGATGGATTTCATGCAATTCTGGTTGCATGGCTGAGTTTGGCCTGTTTCGTTGGTTTCACGTTGTTTTCGAACATCAGAGAAAGTAGGTACCATTTGAAAATCCGCCCGTTGCGGTGTGGTTTTGTCCATCTGAAAGACAACGATTTTCGACTCTTTGCACCACACAGCACAGCTTGGACGACCGTTTACTGGGCGTCTATGGTAACAAAAGAGCAGCAAAAACAAGCAAGGTTCGGCCCAAGTCAAATGACACTGATGGGCTTAAGAATCCACATTATGGCTCATTTCAACCAAGCCGAAATGGAGCATTCGCGGTTTTGTCCAATGTCTGGGCACGAATGGCTGCCGCACCGTGCACAGCAGCAACTTCCACAATCGTTTTTGGGATTTAAACGACTTTGAGGGGAGACCAGCAAGGACAACCAGGGTCCGGCCAAACTAACCAGACGTCTGCTCGGGCACGAATGGCTGCTAGTTAGAAATTGCGGTTAAAGTAAAGCGTTTTTGCACTTTTTGCAAAAACCAAAAAATCGTTGGTGAAGTGAGTCTATCGATTATTCTTTGTTTACGCTATTTCAGCCAAAAACCGGCAATTCTGCGCAATGTGCAAAGGTGAACTGAGTTTGCGGAACCAAAAAAAAACAAAGAAATGTTACACGTGTTCTTGTCGCCTAAAGTAACAATTAGTTCGTGCGTTCGCTTAGTGTTTAGCCTCGTTTAAAAACAATGTTCAAGTGAAGATGGCGACGGCCGCAAACAAACTTTTCTTGTTTTGCATCCGTAGCCCTTTAAATGTGCTTTCAAATAGATTGGCTCGCTCCTTTGCTATGCCAATGTTTTTTGTCGTTTCTACGAGTTCCGCTCGGTAGTCGTCGTCTAAACTAGACGACCTCCTTTTGCAAAAGTCGCTAATTTAGAAAGCTTCCTCAGCACTGTTAATAGCTGAACGCTGAACGCTTGTTTTTCGAAATTTGATATTTATCGAGTTGTTTGAGTTTTTGAGTGAATCTTCAGCTTTGGTTTGTGGACCTCTGATTTCAGCGCTAATTTACAACCCTGTTTTTGACATTTTTGTTAGATTTTTGTTAGAATTCACATTTGTTTTTCACATTTTGAATCACTCAAAAACATTTTTTTTTTTAAATGAAATGAACCTAATTGAAGCCGATTTTGCTATTATGAGTTTTCAGTTAGTCGAAATTATTGAGATTTTTTAGTTTTAAATTTTTTAAATTTGAGTCAAAACTCAAAATTCATTGGCATAAGGCGCTCTTCCGCAACGTGCAGAGTCTCAGCTGTGTCTGTGACGGATTCTATTTACGCTATTTGGGCCCAGAGACTCCGTGCTGCCGAAAAAGGAACGAACAGAAACAGCGAAATTCTAATAGTGATTCTAATAATTGAATTCAACATTTCGGCGCAGCCGTTTCGGCGCGAGGACACTTCGGCGCAATGTCTTACCAGGTCAAGTCATGTATAAATTAGGTCATATACGACGAAATACGACGACATGACATCAGCGCGAAGTCTTTAGCGCGAAGTTGAAGTTTAAGTTGAAAATTGGTTTTACTTTTGACTTGATTTCTATGACAGAGCTCACGTCCTCTGCGCCTTGAGCAATTTTTAAGCGTTACCAGGGAGCACTTTGGACGCGCACTTGTTCATCTAAGCCTAAGCCTAAGGAAATAAGTTGTAAACTTAGTTTTAATTTTTTTGTGCAGAGCTAGCCATGCTGTAACTGCCTTAGGCTTAGGCCTAGGAGCTGCCGCAGGGTTTGCTTAATGAATTTTGGCGAGCGCAGCGAGCCCAAAATTCACTATGTTAGTTGGAGGCTTCGTCCTAGACTTTTGCGTGACCCATTTAGACTTCTTCTCTGGCCTTGTTGCTAGTTCAAATGTTGACTGGCCGCAAATATCATACGTTTTTTTTACTATTCTTCAGAGAATAGTTTTTATTTCAGTTTTCGTTAGTTTTCATCGCCTTCTGAACATCCGAAAAGGTTACTGTTGTTTTGGTTTAATGGTAAGACCTCGCGCCGAAATGGCAGCGCCGAAATGTAACGTACCGTCATTTTTGAGTATCACTATTTTGGTTGAGATTTTGGGCGTAGACTAAATCGAGTAATTTAGGGTCATAGTACTGGAGGCATACTAGGACCCATTGGCTTAAAATCGAACCTTTGCGTGCTGTATTTGCAAAGAATTTGAGTGCATTATGCATAGATCCTTCAATTTTCCGAAAATCGTTGATTTCGTGAATCCAAGCTGAAACCAGAATGCACCAACTTTCAGAAATGATTCTCATGATCGCTTTGGTCGTTCCAATCGTCATCATGGTCATCTGCCTTTGCGTGTGCGTCAGCATAGTCTCAATCAACTGTGGACTGAACATCAAACCGCAAGAAACTGATCTCGTCTAATTGTTTGCGTTGTTTTGCATGCCGCACCCAGTAAAACTCATTGCATTTCTTCAAGTTTCCTTTATTAAAAACGCAACTTTCTCTCCCAGAGGAAATCAACAAACTGTTCGTCTACGTTCTTCGTTCTTCAAATGACAAACTCTAGAACCGCTAGACATTCATGCTTTCGGCCCTCGAACCCTCGTCTTCTCACTCTCTATCGAGATTTGGTCACTACGGAGACGGTTCCTGCAAAGAGGGTCAATTTAAGGGATGAGCCACAGACACACTCACTTGCTTCTGACGGCTTAATGTTGATCACTTTAGTGCCAATGTTCTTGCACCCAATGCGAGTTAGAAACTTTAAGACGTTCCTCTTGACCGCTTTGTTCATGAGAATGTAAACGAAGCCTCCGGCTGAGTGTTGAATGCCCCAGAGAGTCTCGCCGATCATTCCAGTGATTGGGGAGTTGCCCATCGGCAGGTAGGAGATGATCAGATAGGTGATGTTTCCACCGGCGCATGCTGACGCGATGAGGCATGCTTGGATGGAGAGCTGCAATAGCAAATTTTAGTGAGTTTTTTTAAAAGTTATTCTCACTCGTTTCTGCACATCCGATACGCTGTTTGTCGATGCGGCAAGCTTTCTTCTCAACAGCACAAGCATTAGAATGTAGCAGCCGACCATCAAACCCAGCTTGATCAGATTGTTGTAGACGTGAAAGTAATTGGTCTAAATAAATGGCTTCAAATCGACCATTTAGTAGCGCAAAACGTACGGGATCAAGCGTGAGCCAAAAAAAGTACCACACACCAGCGTCAGCGTCATAAAAGTAGAACGGTTGAGGCGCGAAACCACACAAACAGCCAGCATAGAGAGCGACAGCCAGTGCCCAGAGCCAGCAGCGATGTCCGTCAAACAGGAGCTCTGTGAGTCGTTTGTTCAGAAATTCGAAGAGACGATTGAACGCGAGGATCAGATTTGCTATACAGTATGCGTACCAGAAAACTGAAAAAAACGAGAAATTGTACGCGGATATACGGTATTTAGTTCCGCGTTTGGTTGTTAGTTCCTCGTGGTATGTGTACGTACTGAGTGAGAAGAGATTTCCGGTTTTAAAGTCCAACAACAGACGTCTGAGAATTGCGGCCATAATGCTCGCTGTACTTTGTCTGCATTTGAACAAAGCGACAAAGTGCAACATTGTCGTCATAATACATTTTTTCAGCTTCGCGCCGCCAATCTGCTCGTTAAACAACACAGACGGTGCCCGATTCAACGAGACAAACATCATTGCTTGCCGATTAGAAAGGAAATGACGTTAAAACTAAGCTATTAGTTAAGGGTTGCTGAGATTCAGCAGTCAAGCTGGTTCAAAGATGAAAACCCCGTGCAAGCATGATTCGGGTTCTCCACTCACTTTTGATAACAAGTCCGCTATCGCTCAGACTGGACTATCAAACAGAAAGTGAATTGATTTGATTATTTTGATTTTGTGCTAGCTATTTGAGGAGACGCCTTGGCTCACTGGTTGCGGTCTAGACTATTGTACGTTCGATGCCTACGTTCAATTTTGAAAACGGCGGTTTACGTTGTCATCTTCTCCGCGTCCTCCAGTCTCTCTAGCAACCTCTTTCAATTGGATACCGCTTAAACCCGTCCAAAGTTCAATCTAACCGCGGTAATGTCAAAAATCAAACTTACACATGACAAACTGCCCATAGTAGACAACCCACATTCCGTTCTTACAATGCTGAATCTCGAACATTGTGAAGATTCCCGCAGTGAACATGCAGTTGAACAAGTTGATCATGTCGCAAAAGCAGACAATTATCATCAGCTTGTAGCAGGAGACAGTAACATTATGTTTCTCTCTAAATCTCTCTTTCTCTCTCTGAGCACTCGTAATACGCGGTTAAACCTACAGGCACGTGTACATCAAGAAGAACTGCGGAATGATGGCAACGCAGAAAAAGATTAAATAGAAGCAGCCAACGTAGATGTGCTGGTTTGGAAGATACCGTATGCTCTCGTCTTCAACAATCGCAGAGCCGTTGCAGTGAGGGACAGTCGCCATTGTCGAACGGAGAGCTGGCGCTGTGTGCGTCGCCGCCAACTAATGCGCTGAAATGAAGGATTGTAGGTGATTTTATACCCAATCATGTTTTCGCTGAACATTTGTCAGCGAAATAATAAAGACTATAATAGTTGGTGTTCTCTTCTAGCAACGCGCCTCACCTAGAGAACCTAGCCTGTGTATTGTATTCTGAGAGCTTAAAGTCGAACGTCTACGTACAAGTTCTGTTTACAAAAGTGCAGAATTTTGCGATTAAACGCGCTTGTTCAGAGAGTTTGAGTGGACGTCGCTTTTTGAAGCTGCGACGCCTGTGCGCGACCATTATGTCACGTCAAATAGAGCAAAAACCAATTATTTTCCAGTATAAACACTTCGTGAAACAGAACTGAAGACAAAAAACAGCTGATGAATTGAATGGTGAATCAATTCTAATTTGTGGATACAAGTGATTAGATGCGTCTTTGGGCGATTTCCAATGAACATTCCATTCGAGCATTTTCAATTTCATTGTCGGGTTCCGTAGGAGAGATGACGATCACGACCGACAAAGATGCAACCGCATGCCAGAACTCATGCTAGAAGGGACAGATGGTTACAAGTTTAGAAAATTATTTAAAAATACAACGTTTTGGAGGGATCGAACCATTGGCCTTTCTTAATTTGTTTCTCCGCACAGACCTAGCACGGAGAGCAAGTTTGAATTGGAATTTACTACTCTCCAATAGATGTGCTGTGCCAAAGTTCAGGCAAATCTGTTCGCATCCCTGTTCCCAGCCACAGTTCTTTGGTATTAAATCGCGGACGCGACGAACCTAAACTGCTTTTGACAGTGCGTTTTTTAGTGTTTTCGTCTTGGCGCGACAATTCTGCAATCCCACAAGTATGTCGTCGTTCGATCACGCGCGTACGTATTGTGTTGAAATGTAGTTTACGGCGCTAGGTGTTTTTTGTAACAACTGTTATGATTGAATTGTTAATTATCTACGACGTGCCCACACTCGCCGCCGTACAAAAACACGACGTATTGTTGAAATCAAATGGAACTTCCGTCGCTAAAGTTCGCACGTTCGAACGCTGTCTCGTCTGCGCCTAATGTAGACAACGCCTTCCGTTTTCAACGGGAAATGACACTTTGCGACCTAAGTCAATCACGCATGCGCTCTAGTGCAAGTTTTGTAAGTTTTGTTCGCAATGGTTCCTTCTTTCTTTTTGTGCCTCTTTTTGATCTACATACCTGTAGAGCCTCACAATAAGCAATGCTATGAAACAAGCCATGAATCACTGAGGGTAAAGAAACAGTCGGAGGAAGCTGAGTACTGAAGAACAATCGGAATTACTTCCGAGCAAGTGAGCAATCGGAATTCGCCATTCCCCACTTGGGCATTTCGGGTGCTCAACGAGTATAGAGCGGTTGAATGGTGGAAACAGGTGTCGCAAGCTTATGCCTCTAACGTCTTATCAAGTCCCATGTTACATCTTTATTTTTTGGTAAGATTAAAATGGAATGACCCGTCGTGAGCCAACTGTGTACCGGACAACAATCCTATAACTAGGCTAAATGCCTTAAGGCTAAATGCCGCAAACAGAATATGCTTTAAGCCTTTATGGTATGGTTAGGCAGAATAAAGCTTAGGCTCGGTACAACCAGGCCCACAGGCAACCAGATTCTTGGCGCTCATATGTCGTCCTGCTTCGAACAAAATATTGTGAGCAATCCACAACGGCCGATTTGGCAAGCACGTATTTCGATCAGAAACGTGTCATCCATCCGCAAACACAGCAAATGCGAGGAGCGCTTTTAAATCAGTGCGGCAATCGTCAACTTTTCATCGATTTTTTCAGCTCGTTCATCCTGATCACTACAATTCAACAAACATTTCTCGTTTCTCCCGTTTTCGCTGTTTTTTTACGTTTTACTTTCCCTGCTGTAAAACGTTCCAAAAAAACTTCGAAAGGAGGACAATCTCCGGCCTAAGCCGCTCAAAGCTTTGCACTCTTTGTGAGGACTTGCTGACGTCAACCAAATTCTCGTTTTCCATTGTTTCAACGCGCGTCTACAACGCGTCTATTTTCCAAGAATTTCTTTTTATATCTGTTCTGCTTCTCCGACCGATACAAAGTTGCTAGTACAAAGCACCAGAGATTGACAGTGGTACGGTAGTCTTGACACGCATTACTCGTTAATCTCCATAAAATATTGCATTAGTTAAATGGCTATTTGTGGCTCTTTTTGACACAAACACACTTTGATTGCGTCATTTTGATAAAGGCCAATAACTGCATTAACTAGCTTATATGCTACAGCAGCTGCAGGAGTTAATCTGCAGAATTTATCCATTAGTTGTGCTATTCATAGAGAATTGTCTTAGTCACGTATGCGCACAAGGATTATGTATGACCAGTAATCGCTTAGAGATCAATGTTCAGAAAAGATTGCGTCAGGTCTAAAGAACAAAAATCAGTTTTTAACATTTGATAACTGCCCGGATATCATTTATTTATTAGCGTTTTTAACAAAAAATGACGGTACGTGACAACTTGGCGTAGCCGATTTGGCGCTGGACGACTTGGTGCCGAACAATCTAAGTTGGTAGTACGAAGCCTAGTGAATTTTTGCAAATTTTTAAAAAATTCACTAGGCAAACCCTGCGGCAGCTCCTACGCCTAACCCTGCACTTATGTTAGTACGAAGCCTGCCCAAGTACGAAGCACTAAGATTGCTTGGCGCCAAGTCGTCCAGCGCCAGGTTGTCCGGCGCCAAGTTGTCCTGGCGCCCAGTCGGCGGCCCCAAGTCCAAGTGGTGTCGTTGTGTGTGGTCGTCACTGTTCATCTGTTTTTAACGGCGACTGAGGATAACGCTCAAATAACGTTCCAACGTTACGGTCCACGTTCCAGGATAACGTTCCACGAGGAGTAATATCCACAAAGAGTCAATTGATTGCGCTTTTGTGCAATGTTTTTTTGCAATGTTTTTTTTGCGAATTTTGGCGCTTTGGTGCCCAAAATTAACTATATCCTAGGCCTAAGCCCAAAGCAGTTACAGTACGATTGGCCCAAAATGGAGCCTAAAAACTAAAAAAAAAAGAATAACAAAGATCGTCGAAAATGTGATCCTGTAAGAAAGGAAACAAAACCGGACACGTTTTGCGCCCGTTTTCAAATGCGTCATTGGAATTTAATCCGACAAAACTGTCTTGTTGCACACCTGTTTTGTAGTCTTTGCAATCTTCCTCTTGCATTCTGTCAAACATGCAAAAACTCTTTTCAAAAATTTGCTTCCCAAGAACACACCTTTTGTGTCTTTATCACCGACCAGCGCTTGCAGCGTATAGTTCTTCAAACTGATAAAAAAGAATTGCGGGCAAGTCTTGATTGATCGATTTTGCAGAAAATGTGGTCAATTCAGGTCAATTTTCTTTTTGCACCAAACTGACCATTTTTGAACAGACCCATTGTGAGCCAATTACTAATTGGCACGTAGTCGGTGTAGATCTATGACAAGTAACTGATTAAATCAGTGTGCCAGACAGCTGTAACCGGTCGAAACGATTTTCTTCGCGTCATCATTAATCGAATGTTGGTTGTTTATGATATGCGAATAAGAAAACACCCGAGCGAGGATTAAGCGACTTCCCTAAGAAAATGCTGACGTAATTCTGTTCTGTGTTCTTGAATTCGTCGGCTGTGTAACGCTCTACTTACTTTTAAATTTTGAATTGAACTACTTGCTGCTGCTTCCTTGTAAACAACAGCAACGGCCACAACCACAAATTCGGAAAAAAAGGAACTCAATCTCGCAGTGTTTTTTTTTTGTTAAATGTCGTGTTCACTCCAAACAATACCATAAACGTGACACGACGTTTCCGCGCAAACCATTGCCGCGCAACCATTACCGCGCAACCGTTACCGCGCAAACCGTTGCGCGGCAATGGTTTGCGCGGAAATGTCATGACGCCTACCATAAATAGTGTACTGCGACTACACTGATGAATGCGGATGCCTACGGCATCATGACATTTCCGCGCAAACCGTTACCGCGCAAACCGCAAACAACATGTCACAAAACATCTCAACGTTGTTCTTATTAGGTTAGCAAAGCTTATCTGTGCGAAGCCTGAACGCCCTTCGAAGAAACTAGGCTAAACCACTGAGCTAGGCCTAAGCTGAGGTTAGCGCGAAGCATGAACGCCCTACGAAGCCTGCCACGCCAGAAAACTAGGGAAAGCACCCTCGGCTATGCCTAAGTTCAGCCTAGTCATCTTAGTTTGAGCGCCGGTTTGTCAAATAAATAAGTCGAAAGAAAAGCAGTCAAAACGGTTACCGCGCAAAACTGCGCTCTAAATTGCGCGGTAACGGTTTGCGCGGAAATGTCGTGTCACGGATGCCTACCAGGGGTTGACTATTGAAGGAGCCGTGATTCCAAGGGCCAAAAAAAGAAAACGCGGAGAAAAACGTTGCTTGGAGGCTACAACATGATTGCGTTTCTGCGCACGGACCGTTAGAAGACCATGGAGTGAGTGGTGCGAAGCCAAACTCCAGAATTCTGGGCGAAGGGATTATATTTGACCGCTAGGTTTTGCGAATAGTGGAATCATGGAGCAGAAAACCTGCCCAATCAAGCACAAGTCAGTCGAGTCCCAGAAACGCACTCTCACCTAGGACCGTGTATTTTAATCGCGCAGAATTTTCAGAAGCAATTGGAAGCTGAAGGAACTCATTTCGACTGTTCTATAAGCGTTGGAAATCCGCGCAATCCGCACATTTATTTGACTGTGATTTTTCAAGTGGAACTTGTAGTTCAACACTATCTTTTGTTGCCTTCGAATCAAAGGTTGCGAATGCCTTCGAATCAAAGGTCGAATCAAAGGCTTCGAATGTTGCGAAAGGCTGTGTCAAAGCGAACCGCCAGTTTACAATTCCACAATAATTTTAGCTAGTGTTGTCTGTTTTTGTGCTAACTTCCTGTTTTGGCTCTGTAATGTTCTCTTGTTTCCAATACCTCCCAAACAGATCAGCCCCCCTGTCGAGCATGTCCATCGACCGTGATCGTATTAAATGTATCTGCCAGCAGCCAGCTGAACAGCTCATCAAATGTTATTATTCGCTTTACGCCAAAATTGTATTTGTTACCGCTTCCTTGAAAACAACACCAGACAATGAGTTGGCAAATGTTGTTTTTCCGCCTTTAGAACATCAAATAGGCGCTCCGTTGCTTTATTTAACGTTCCACCTCGCACCGTTTTGTACTTTTCAATGTGCTCTGAATCACAGTTTACCTTCTGGCGTCAGACACTCTTAACAATAGGCCCGTCTTGCTGTTGTCGAAAGTGCAAACGCCTTCAATGTGTGCAGAGATTAAAAGTGCACGCGCACTGTCGCCCTTGATGGCGTCGTCCCAGAGAGCACAACGCGATACGCAACAATGATGTTGATCAGGAACTTAGGAACGAGCGCACAGTCCGGTGGTGCAAAGAAGACGTGAGTGGAATGTCGCCGGCGAGCTGACTCTACTTGTTTGTTTTCATCACGTTTGATTGATATCACGCAGACTGCTTGAACAGAAATCACGTTTACAGACGGACTTTGAGACGTCGGTAACTTGACGAAGATCACGTTGCGAAACGCCAATCATATAGTTTGTGATCGTTTCTGATTGCCGGTTAGTGTTGAAGCAGGACCAATGCAAAATTAATCAATTGAAACGTTGCAAATGATATCCACCAAATGGTCGTTGATCGTTGAAAGACTCCGCTACAATCCGAGCATAATACTAGCCATCCTCGCTTTGAGCGTCAGTTTTCATTTCACGTCGGTCCCTTCCCAGTTCGTCCTCTTCCCAGCCGATCAAATCACAGATCAAACCCTTTAATCTGATTGCTCTGTGCGGAAATGTCGTCAGACATAATACCGTTATCACAGTCAGTCAAACCGCTCAGTCACGACTGTTTGCTGTTGCAACAGAGCCGTCTGCCGTCGCCGCTCGTCGATCAGTAAACATCATCGCCGCTCGCTGGTCGCCATTTCAAGGTAGGAATTCCGTTTACACTCTAGCCGGCCATGTCATGAATTCACGTGCACGTGCATGATCTACAGCTACAATCAGTGACCGGAGTTTATGATCGGAGCACATTTTGGATTGCAGCCGAACGATCAAAACCTCATATGATGCTCATAGTACGATGAGTAATAAGCTAGCGCGAATATAATTCGGTGTCTAGACACGCACGATTCACCTAATGTTGATTACAAGACCATATGGTAGGCGCAGACCCGTGAGTCATGGACGTTTTACGATTGAAAACCGGAATTTTTGGTCTTTTGAGCTGCAAAAACGAGAATAAAATGTCGCTGTTGACTTCATTTCTCTGCAAAATCGTTCTGACGACTACAAGTCGTATCCGAAAATAGGATTTAACCAAACAATCATTTTTGCAAGAAAGTTGTTGACGATTTATTGCAACTACGGTAGTTCGGTTGTAGCTGAGGTGAGAGAGCAGTACTATAGCCAAGTGGTTCTGTTGTTGGTTTTGCTAAAAAAAAAGCAAATTTAATCGCTGCTGCCGACATCATCACAGATCACAGATCGGGAGCACATTTCCGTCGTCATTTCCGTCTGTCAATCATCTTCTCGCCACCCCTAATTTTACATTCTTCAATTTGTTTACGAGATCTATGTGCTGTAATTATTCATCTCCCCCCTCACAACAACAAATATCAACCGTCTGCGACATTTATTGGAATTTCTAAAGGTCGCAAAGCGACATTTGAGAGCTGCTTCTAAATGCAACGCTGATGGATGTCTATTTGCGTTTGCGCTTACTGTTTGTTGTTTAGATGAGTCATGCGTTAGTAGCTGTTCCTATTGATTAGGGTGTTTTTCGATCGCAGGGATTTTTGAGCGATGGATTCTAGTCTTTGATTGGATTGCGCCGCGCTCCCGTTGCTTGTAGTAGTTGCTTGCTCGAAACTCGCAATTTCTGATTTTATTGTGGAAATAAACGCTGAAGCGCGCGCGATTAGTTAATTGTGATTGCGAACTTTCCTGAACTTTGAATAGAGCGCGCGCAAAATGCAAGTTCATCACGATAGTTTTCATATTTGCACACATAGCGCGCGCTTTCAAAAACTGACTTTATTTCCATGACATTCCACTTTGATCCGTTACTCAGCTTTGCTTCTGTCTAACAAAGAACCGCTTTATTGCAAAATGAGACGCCTGACATCTATCCTCATTGCAATGTTTCAAATACGTGCGCGCGGTGGCTCATTGGCAGTGCGTCTGTCTGTTGCGCGCGGTGTCTGAATTCGACTCCCAGTGGTGTCGTCTCTTTTATGTTGTGTTCTCTAAACGACCGGTCGTTTCAACGTCTCGAATGACGCCGGGGCGGACGGAAAACACCACACAAACATACCCAAACATACAAACACAAACAAACGTTGGTTTTCGCTTATTATACAGGGGGATCCGGTGATCATTCGTCGCAATCTCAATTTAGCTGGAAACCGATTGTAATACTCGTATTTGGAATAAGTAAGAGCGTTTTGAGTTTGTTTTCAAGACAAAAAAGAAACATCTTGAAATACTGTGAAATATTTCGTTCGGTTGTTTTGAAGGATCTTCTCTTAGTTTCCGTTTTGTTGTTGTTTTTTTTTGGCATTTTTCGCAGTTTACGTTTGGTCTGAAATTTTGTCCATGGTGGTCTATGTTGTTGAGAGCTAAAATTTGACCGACCAAAGACTCAAAGAGAACGGATTTTTTTTCTATTTTCTATAGCACAAAGGACGGTCTGTGATGCCATAAATGATTGCAGTTGACCACATAAAATGCTTCTGAAACGTGCAAAAATTTAAAAAAAAAATCGTAGCAGAAATCAAACCGATGACGTTTCGCGTGCCGTTTTCTCCATTTGCGGTTGGCATCGTCGCTCGCATCGGATTTCACGACAAGCTAAGCTTAAGCCCGGCGGCATAGTCGCACCTCTGTTTCTCTACTCCGTTCGTTCGCCTGTTCGCCTACGTTTTTACGTGAATTTAACGTGAATTATCATTTGATAAAACAACTGCTGGCCATCTAAGCCTTCATTTTGGCTATTGACAACGTTTAACGTCAGAAAATGGTCAATAGATGACATCAGAAAGCGGTTTTCTTGTTTACGGTGTCAATTTACATTAGTGGACCTATGTGTCCAAACACAAAATATCGCTGATCAGATGCAATGAACAGTCCCTACAGCAGCTCCTTTTTCTGTCTCTCTAAAACCACTTCAACAGCTTCCATTCTATCGGTTTCAGGGCCTCTAGAACTCTGCTCTACTTATGCGAATTCGAGTCCGAGTGGCTGATTCTACTGAACGAACACGAGTCTTTATTATTCTTCTGACTCTTTGTGTTTGCCTGCCGTCATCGTATAGCTTTGCGGAAATTGATAAAGCAATCTGCGTTTCTAGTTTGTCGCTATAAGCGATTAAAAGTGTTTAAAAAACAGCTCCTTTCTACCCTGTTTTTTCACGGGGATTGCTATTTTCGTATTTTTGCTTTTTTCTCCATTTATCTAAGTTGTATTGGTTGATTCTTGACCGAATTAGAGTGATTAGAGGACGAGAAGGGTGTGGGGAACAACAGATTCACATAAAAAACCCCAAAAACGCGGTTTTGTGCAAGATCTCCATTTCGTCGCTGTTGTCCCGCGGCAAAATACCTGATTTTCGAGGGTGCAGTAGTTACAATTATTGCATTGCTTTTTTGGAGGAGGGAAGATGACTAGGCAGTATATCCTTATCCAGTCGAGCCACGAGACGGCTCGTTGGCTTCACTGATTCTGAGCGTAGCGTGCAACTTAAGCCTTAGACCTAAAGAAGGCAAAACACGTGTTGAACTATTCTCTGTCTCCTCTGTATCGAGCAGATCAGCTTTGAAATTTACAGAAATCCCAGAAACAATCCTGTATCGAGTTGCAAATCTCAAAGGTAAAGTGAGGAGGCTGAGGGTACAAATTCTATTTTGAATTGGCCGTAGTTCGTTCGGATTATTTGCCTTCGCAGCGGCGGGCTATGACGCCGGTTCCGCGACCCTGAACTACCTTTGTGCGTTCGCAAAAATACAAATTTGCTGCATTGCGAAAACAAGGCAAATGCGTGAGCGTTGGTTGTTCGCTCGTAATGCCAACTCGATTGTAGCGGAATTTAAATTTAATTCTTTTTGCTCTCCTTTTCGGTCAGCGCGCAAATTTGGAATTAATCACAAAACAAGGAAATAACCAGATGACGTGGGCTAAAATGATTCAATTATGCGCGACAGGGCAGCGCGGCATGTTGTCGTGTCTGCGAACAGAGCGAAAATATCTAAAAATAGATGCTCGTCAATTGGGGTTGTTCGCAAAGGAAACGGCACTAGAAGTACAACGCAACACATCATTTTGGTTTGGTTCATTTGGTTCTGAAATTGTGGCTTTAAATTCACTTCCGAATGACGCAGATCTCAACTGGAGAGTGTGGTATTTTGCGCGTGTTGCCTCTGTAAAGTGCCCATGCGCCCATTTTGTGGTTGATGACATCAATTATCAGTTTTTTGAACGAAAATTAGCAGGATATAATGGACTTTGTTGTCATCTACTTGCCTAAACAGATGAATCAACTGTTGTTATACGTTCGAGCTCGCGTAGGCGCGCAGCGGAGACAGCGGATGGACCGCGTTTACTTTAGGAAATGCCATTTTATGATCAATCACACTCACGCTCACAATCAGTGGCTGAAATAAGGTCTGATAGCAGATGTCAAAGTTATTTTCCGCTAGGAGCTTGTTTTGAGGGAAAAACTCTATAGTTTACTTAACTCACCACCTTTAGCGTTCAATTAGTTCGCGCCAAAGTCGTGTAAATTCGCCGACAACCTGTAGTTATGAGCCTGTTGAGCCAATTTGAGCCTGTGTTTCAAATCTAACGATAACTGGCAAGAGCACTGTTTGCCAACGTTTTTTGTTTCTCCTACAAGCCCGCCTGGTTTCAAATACTATAGAACGCCGCCTCACATGTCCTGTTTGCCTCTTATCTGGCGCGTAAGACCAGCTGCTGTCTCGCTTTTGCATATGGTACACTTTGACCGGTCGTCTTTGGATGAGTTGGATTGTCGGGACCACAAGTGGGTGGCTCGCTTCAACATTTTCACATCATTATGTAGCTCGGTCCAAAGTCTATTACAAATTACACGCTGTTCCACGTTCGCAATTAAATCCTTTCAGACATCGGACTTTGGTTCTCGGAATAACGACTGTAATCTTTGGTTCGCGAGCATTTGCGAGTTTGAAAATAGCGGTTTTTGTCATCAGACTGGATTGTTTTGTGAAGTTGAAAACAGCCGGCGCACTTTTATTGACATTTTCGCAACAAGGAAATTGCTACCGTATGAGTTATGAGTTGTTGAGAGAGAAAAAAAACAGGTTACGGTAGATGTTTATGGGAGAATCCAGACAGAAAGCGCATAATTAAATGCGTGATATTCGAAATCAAATTGTACCCGATGCGAATTTCGTCGGGGATAAGGAACAATCTTAAAATCTTATTCAATTGCATTTGTTTGTGACGCAGGCGTTCAATCGACGATGGAATGAGTTAATCTGGACAATTTTCGTGAGCTGGCGAGCGCAAGTTGCACGGTATTTAGTCGCGGAGCCACAAAAGGATCAAGGAAAGTCAAAAGAGCCAAATTGAAGTCAGAAAACTCATCGGAGTCCCCGATCGTTACACAAATGAACAAGTTGTATAACAGGTTAGGCATCTGTGAGGTTAGGCATTGCGCAAGCTGCCCATAACCCGTTTATCGCTGTTGGTCTGCTCGCCAGCCATCGTAGCACTGATAGCATAAGTCGTGAAGAAGCTTCGAGTACAAGTCCAAGCGCCGTGACATTACGCGATCGCTTGAGATTGACCTACTCACGGGATATACTTAAAATCAGGCCAGTTGAGGTTGGCCGTGCTCGCTGCCTAGGTAACAACTATGGAAACACATTGTAATTTACTAAAAGCCGAAAAATCCTCCATTTGTGTGTGTTGGTTTTGAATCTTGTGGCTATTTTGCTTTTAACTTTGGATCTTTTCTTCTAGAGCCCTATTTAACACATCAAATCTGTCTGAGTGATTACTGTAGTCGTCCTATAGATCAAGAAGACATCCCAAACCAAGCGTTTTTGATCTTCCAGACGATTTAAGTTGTCTGACAACTGCTGATAATCTGTCATAAGGGCACTTTTAAGCAACGTTTCACACACTGCAGGTGGTGTCGTTTGACATCAAAATCATACAGAAAACTCATTCTGCTGCTCGCACAGCACCTAGCCGACTACGGTACTCTATTTATAAGTTTAAACATTGTTTTTCCCGTTTAACAACAACAGGAAGGCTTTGTTATTCTAATACGCGATGTTGTAGCCGAAATCATACGGTACTCTGACTAAACAATCGTTTCGCCGACAATCGCTCATGGCATGAGGTGGCGATGTACATTTAGGAGAATATTAATAGAGAAATTCTGAGATTTTGAGCTTTTGTTTTGCCGCTACAACTGATCACACGCTCGTATAGGAGACCGGAGCGGTTAGTACACACTCGGGGGTTTGTTTTCCGTCCATGTTGGAGAACTGAAGGTGGGTGCGTTAAAACAAACGAACTTCCTGAGCCCAGCCATGAAACCTAAATTTGCCCCGAATTCTTAGTCACTCATTACAGACTGTCTGCTGCACGCAATGAACTTTTGCATTGGGAATTGTGGCAACTCACCGCCGCCAACCTCAAAACAATTTCCAATAATCCCCGCTGCGTAACTCGCAAACTTTGGTTTCGTGGTGTTTGTCTCAGAGTGCATCGTTTCCGCCTGATTTCCGCCTGATTGTTTCTACACCCTCCCACACGAATCCAATTCGTATTGGGTGTTCAAAGAATTAATTGTTTTTGTTCAAAAAATATCTGATTAATCATTAGAACCTTGAGTTTCACACGAAAATCCTTTGAAACTCCCCAGACATGACAAATTCTCTTTCCGCGCTGAACAATGAAGTGCGTGTGATTGTACTGCAAAGTGTACAATCAGATCTAGGAAGGAAAGCAGCTTGCATTCGAGCAGATGCTTGAATGCAAGCTGCTGTCTAGAACTGTCTAGAAACTGTCTAGAACGGATAACACACATAAGAGTGCACCAAGCTTAAAGCTTAATTCATATTACGTCTGATATTTTTATCAGAGGAATAGGAGGAATTGAAACTAAAGCAGCTTGCATTCGAGCAGATGCTAAAACTGTCTAGAACAGAGAACAAGAACGGATAACACACATAAGACCAAGCTTAAAGCTTAATTCATATTACGTCTGATATTTTTATCTTACATCAATCATTGTCTGCTTTTGTCTGTCTGATCCACTTGCTTTTTAGAGCTATTCCAGTGAGTTTTAGCTGAAGGACCAGGCTGTTTCATCGTGGATATTGCAAACAGATAACATGATTCGAATCAGGCCAAACGTTTTCGGTCGTGGAAAACGAAACTGAGTGCTACCAAAAAACAAGGTCCACAACCAAACAATCTTTTTATCTTTTTTTCTTTAATTTTCACTAGTGGCCAATGGATCCAAATCAAACGAGAATTGTCAATTGGCCGAACTAGATCTAAAATACGCGCGGAACACGAATTAAACAACAATAGGCTACGTCCAAGGGTCTCCGTCCGTCCATATAACACTCGAAAACTTCCAAATTTCTCAAATTGCGTTTTTCTAAATCATTTGAGGTGAAATTTGGATTAGATTGTAACTGTAGAGCCTTCGAATAACATAACGTACATTGTCGCGTTGCTATCTGGCATTTCCAAGTTGAAACGGAGGCGGTTTAATTCAATTTGATCGAAAGGCGCAACGCAACGCACTACAAATCGAGTCTCTTTTCAAGGTTGTCGTCTTTAAAAGTTGATGAAGAAACGTGATTGCGCTTGTAAACGACTCCCCAATTCAAACGAATTGGCCGAGGCGAGCAGCTTATGCCCCTCGTCACAAACCTCATTTCGATTTTACGCGCCCCAACAAATTTGCAGAGAACAACCGCTTCTGAGCTTTGAACGTTTCAAGGTCGACTGCACTTGAAATGCCATTTTTGGTAAACATTAACCGACCAGACTATAAAAACGACACTGTCTGATCAATGTTCAGACATCCTTACGCAACGCGTTACGTGGCACGTTAATCACCTGTCGACATTTCTTCATTCTAATAAAGTTTTTGCGGTTAATAACAACAATTTGACATTTGGAAACTAATACAATCACATAATTGGCACCTGGTCGGTCTACGTAATCGTAGAGTAGCATCGCTTGGCTATTGAAACTATAAATATTTTTAAAATTCTGCGAAATGTCAGAACAAATCTAAATAACGTGCTCTTACTATTTCAGGTTAAAACAGCCTCACAAGTGCATTTGAGGTAGCACAAGCAAAACTTCTAGCCTATTCTTACGTCCTACTGCACATTAACACCGTTTCAAATTTTGTTCCAATTCATTAGAGAGCTTAAAGTGGGAAAAATGGGTCTCTGCGCAAATGTCTCGTCTCGTTTCCCTCCATTAGAGCCATCCTGTCTCCTGTCGCCGACGTTCAAGATTTATTTCCGTTTGCTTTATGGTTTTTGTTCGGAAACACTTAGCGCGCGACTTGGTGAGACACGACGCGCCTGAATGCATCTGCAAATCTATTCCACTTGCACTAGCGCAACAGACGACGCTTTTTTGTGCTTTTAGATCTTTTAGACGCGGTTGACAGCCTACGCATGTTGCGCACACGCATCAATTATGCGGCGCTAATCTGATTTGAATTGAAGCGGTGTTCGTTTTCCGCCAACCTCTCACCAGACACCGGAAAGTGTTGAGCAGACGCAGTAGCCAAGCGGTGATAGGGATGCATAGGGAACGCTCGACGTTATGTCCTGTTTGGTTGTCTCTGAGCAGAGAGTTGTGTTTTTAAGCACTTTCGAGAGAGTTGTGATGACGTTTAATGCCGCCTAAAATTGTTGTTGAGTTGAGAAGAGATTTTTTTTTAGGCATTGAAAGGGATAGTTGAAGCATCAAAGCTATAACGATAGAATACACTTCAAGCACTTGCAGCTGCAATTTTTCTGCATCGAAATTCACAGTTTCCTGAGGTACTGTACCACCAGTAGCAAGTCTCAGATTGACAACTGCAAAGAAACCAAAGGCGTTGTTTGCAAACAGTTGAGCACTAAGGCGCGACACCCTCAATTTAAAGGTACATTTCGGCTTTTTGCCTATTTTCTACTTTTTTTTTGGAATCTTGTTTGTTTAATAAGTGTGTAAGCTAAACTTGAATGCGTACAAAGATGACGATCGATAGATCAAAGTTTGTACGTAACCAACTTCCTTTATACGAAACTTGAGGAACTAGAATTTCCGGTCATTCAGTTAAGTTTATTCGAATTAACCGTAAGATTACCCTTTTAGGTTGCGTAGTAAAACTGATTTTACATGGTAATTAAATGCGTAAAAGTGCCTATTAATAGCTGATATGACTTGGCTGGTGATTGCAAAGTATGGCAATGAAAGCGCAAAAATTCCAAAAAACAAAATTGTGTAATACGTGTTTTCTGTGCCACCCTATTTGTTTGCTCTCTAGTCTGTGCTGCACAACACTACTGATGTGTATTGCAATATCAGGATTGAGCGGTCAAAACCAGATTTAAAAAAAAAACCGAATATTCTGTCAACATCAAACTTGCTCTTTCGCCGCTCGGCTTCTTTGTATTGACAACTTTTTGCTCGTCTAAACGTTTTAGACTATTTTTTGAATTATGTCAGTCTAGAACTAGTAAAACGTATTTAACAAATCTTAAGCGTTTCATACCATGTCCGATGACTTTGATTACAGACGTCTAAAAACGGAAAATATGAGACACTCCATTTGTGTTATGGATTCGACAAAAAAAAACAACGAAAAACCCGTTGTACCGCGGGTAAATAACAAAATCAATGTCCGTGCACCGCTCAACGCATCATGCACCCACTCATCGTGCAATAACAAGCGCACATTTGTAAGTCGCAATGTCCTTTTTACGATCGACCACTGTGCTTGCTGCTCGCTCAATTGCACCGCGAACAAACTTGCACTTTAGCCTCGTAATGTAAGGTCTAGAAGCGCTGACGTACAACAACAAAATTGTGTAGCATTTTCAAGTTCAACCACATATGTCCTTCTCTGCTAATTGCATGTTTTTCGCGTGCCACAAATTTTAGTGGATACGGTGGTCCGTGCCTACGTGGTCGCTGAAGTCAACAACTTACTAATCAGACGATATCAGACGTGATGACTTCAGCAGGAAGGCGGTTCAGGCCACGCCTAGACGCTGCGTGTTCCGATTGTGTTGTCTGAATGTGTGTGGTGCGTCTGAGCTCCGCCCAGAAGGGGCGATTCTGTCTCGTCGGCAGACTATTTAAAGACCCGATTTCGCACAGTTTCTTCGTGTTCTAATATTCGCTCCACTCGTTCCGCAATCCACTCTGTGTCCAGACAAGATGATGAAATTGGTTGTCACCTTTGCCCTTTTTGTGATTTTGTTCGTTGCACTCTCCGACGCTCGTCATCATCACAAGCGGCGCATCGATGACGAGAGCGAGCTTGTGATACCTGTCGAGGCTACCAATGAAGCAGTCCAACCGCAAACCTCTAAAGCGTACGTGCAGAAGCACAATTTGCAACAACTAAGAGAAAACGTTTCAGGAAGCCGTTCTTCGAACACGTCGACGACCAGAAGGAGTACGTCTCCTACGACGAACAAGGCAAACCGTACATGCTGTGCGGAACTCGCAATAACGGAAAACAGGAGGCGAAACGCTGTTATCTGCCCGCGGACAAGCCCACCTATGACATGGGCCTCGCGTGCTATTCGCTCTGGCAAGGACCGCACGTCGTGCAAGACTGCTGGGTCAATCAAATGGTAAACAAGATAGCTTATCACTCGTTGCAACAGAGGCTTATCGTTCTCATATTGCAGATCAGTCTCACTCAATGTCAAAAACGCCGTTGCTCCGCGCCTGACTCACCGCTCGGCATCCGATTCTGTTGCTGTTTTGGTCACGAGTGCAACATCGACTACCAAAGCATCGCATGAGACGCGATCGAGCGAGCTGTCTCTCTAGTACCCGTAGTTGCGTACAACTAATTTATTTTGTATTTACATCGTGTATATTTGTTCATTGTTCTCGTTTCTCGATCTCAGAACCCTGTTTTTTCTGTTTATCAATTTTGCACTGCTGTTTCCTGCGTAATAAGCATAAAATATGTATTTTTAAGCGTGAAAAATACGTGTGAATGATGAAAATTCAATGTCGCCGGTCTCGAGAAGCTTGCAATCACTATCAGTATCACACGAGCGCAGAGCAACGGAGTTAATGTTTGGTGTGGTGGTTCAATTAGCAGACGCTACAAATAAGGCTATTTCGAAACACCAGAGCGCGGCGATAAATTGAATTATGGACCCACGCATTTCCATCTGTCAGTCTGTGTATAAATAGCGCGAAAAAACACGAATAAACAGCGGCAGCGCGCTCACGTCAAGTTAATTAAACGTTTATTTTCTCTACGTTTTGTTTACGGAATGTAGCGCAATCAATCAGTGATCTCTGAAGAAGAAAAAAACAGGTTAAACTGTGTTTTGAGACGGCAATATTTTGTTATGTTCTTCCCTGGGGACCACAAAGTTGTAAACGTATAAACAGGTTAAAAATTGGAACTCTTGCGTTGACAACCACTGCTAGTCGTAGGTCTGAAAGCGCGGGAAAACGCTGCTCTGTGAGTGTGGCGCCGTAGTCGTCTGGTTGAGGTGCGACGTACGAATTCTGAATCCACGAGATGCACAATTGAACTCTCTTAGCTTAGCTAGCCAGACTCGTCACGTATCCACGCTTTTTTGCAAACATCTTATAGCAATTTGATTTTGATTATCATCGGTGATGAACTCCCGCACCGATTATATGATCTCCGTTTGCATTAAACACACGCGCGGAGTAACCAACTGTGGTTTTAATCTGTCTGGCTGTCTGGCAGTCTGGAAAACGTGGCTAAGTTACGTCACGTCACACTAAGCGGATAAGCCTAGATTGGAATTCATAATCTAACGTTTTCAATCACAATCTAGGCTTAAGGAAAAATTATTATCTCAAGTTATTATTAAAATTATTAGCCTAGGAAATCAAGGTGCCCTGTCTTATCGCTTCAGATTCAGAATATGTCGAGACTGATAAACCGATGTAACTTATGATGCAACTTTTAGGCTTCAAAGTTAAGTTTAGTTAATCATAGTTAATAGTTTTAATCGACTGTTCTAGACTTCTAGACGCTCATCTCATAGTTGTGAGTACGGTAACGGGGAACCGTGAAACCGTAGGGCAGGTAGCAACCGTCCCGGCTATCTAAGTTCAAAATCACTTAAAATAACGTTCTTTCTATGAAAAAAAATTCACTTTGATGCACGCAATTGGAGTTTCCGCGAAACTGAGTTTGAAACAAACTGATCGTTACTATGAGCCACCGCCGGTTGAGCGCCGGACGACTGGGCGCCTCACCAAATGCCCTTGGATGTACGTATCGCTTAGCACTGGCTCGTTGTGTCCTATTAAACCTGGTAACCCCAAAAACTGGCCTAAAAGACCAATGCAGTCAGCTTAAGCTGAGCCTAGCGCGCAGCCTAAGCTTAGATGTTCTCTAACTGCGCTTTCTTGAATCTCCTCCGTGTATTTATTTTTCAGAATAACAATTCCGTAACTTTACGTGATTACGGTAACGGGGAAGAGGGAAGGGCGCTGTAGTGGTGCGAGCTGTGGCTCCAAATCTTAATGAAACACACTTTTAGGCTGCTCAAATATGTTTTTTAGCAGTTTTCTCCGGTTTTCAATTCAAATTTTGTAATTTTTCTCTCGAAGAACTACGCACCTAACTCTTTTCTGCTTCGCTTACTACGCGTAACTCCATTTGTAGCGCTCAGCGCGTGGGATAAAAAACAAAAAGCCTTTGTTCTAGGGCAGCACGATTCATACGCTCGATTAAACGTTCACAGATGAACATATATATTTTGCGGTTTTACACTCTGTAAAACTTGAAAACAGTGACTGCACGAGACATACAAATGGGCTTTGTCTTTGACACGTCACACCTACCGTATGAGATCAATCTATTGCGCTGCCAAGCAGTACAGTTTGGATCTGCTAAAAAAGGTTCCAAAGAGAAACAATGCGGTTCTTAAGCACATCCTATTGTCTGTAGTTTGACACGAAAATGCACTCGTTTCGTTGAAGGACAACAAAGATATTTTAGGTGCATTTTCTAAGCGCTTGTCTGATCTTACCACCCGCCGTGGCTCACTCATGCGATGAGTGGTGGGATGAGTTGTGAAAGGTGTTAACAGACAGCTGATCTGGCTGCTCGATAAGGAGCATGACACTACTCTAGACGACCCGATCAGCCGCATCATCTGATCGCCTTGAAATAATGATTATTCCAACATCAGTTTTGTGCTTGTCTGCTTGAAACCGCTTAGTTGATGAGCAAGTAGGACAGACGACGCCAGTTGTCTGGAAGGCACCCGATATGAGTAAGACGTTACGTCCGGAAAACGAAGATTAATGGATCGACTAGTCTGGTAAGGTGCCGGAAGCGAGATGAAAAACACCCAAAAAGGAAGTATATGTGAAAAACATTGACGTCTTGATTATGAGCTTGGTCTGGCAGTGTTTGTTGTATAGGTGGCACACTAAAGCCGGATTCTAGTGGCAAGGTGGCGTGGCTTAATTACCGTTCAGACTGACTGACGCAAACCCCATAAGGTTCGCGTACAAACGCACCGTTTGCAGGCAAACACCGATAACTGCTATTTTTGCAGACTCATCTTGTTTACCTGTTTGTTCTATGGACCGCGATGCTGCTAATCATCGTCGTCTTTCAATGAAATGCACAAATTTTCATCACTTGATTTCCACATTCCGCAAACGAACCGCCAGACTAGGACGCGGTATAAGCGAGGAAGGCGGTACAGGCCACGCCTTCGAGTTGTGTTGTGAAAGAGGAGAAGAGTTGAGGCAGTGGGCTCCGCCTTAAAGGGGCGAATCTGCGTTGAATTGCTGTCTACTTAAGTCGTCGTTTGCGCACAGTATTTTTTAGTTTTCATCGCTTCTCCGTCCACTCCTCCAAAAATGAACTCATCGTTCATGGTCGTCGTTCTCGTCCTTTCGCTCGTTGCGCTCGCCGCAGCGCGTCATCATTCGCACTCCGAACTACATCAGCGGGAGCAGCACAAGCGGCACACAAGCGACAGCCCAGTGGTCATTCCGGTGGAGCAGCACAGCTCGCCCGGCTCCAAGAACGTTCCGTTCAGTACGGTCGAAGATCAGCGCGAGTACATCAGCTATGATGACGAGCAGAGACCCTATGTGCGCTGCGCGAGCAACACTGACCCGAAGGAGACAACGAAAAAATGTTTTCTGCCTAGTGGACCCGCCTACGACATGGGACTCGCTTGCTACACACTCTGGCAAGGCGAAACTGTTGTTCAGGACTGTTGGGTCAATCAGATGGTACGCACGATTCAATCGAATCCAATTGCTTAATTTTGTAATTTCAGATCAGCCTCACTCAGTGCCAGAAACGTCGATGCAGCGCACCGGACTCACCACTCGGCATCCAGTTCTGCTGCTGTTTTGGACACGAGTGCAACAATCACTATGAAATTGCGGCGTGACCAGTTAGCATTCTCATCTCAATCGCTAGATCCACGTTTTTGATTGTCTATTTGTTATCATTTAAGCTATTCGATCTCCTCTATGTATCAACTTTGTTTGCTTGGATAAACGTAAAATACAAAGCTCGTTTGCGTCTTGAAAAGTGCGCAACTCGTCTGATTCAAAAAGCGATTCAAAAAGGAACAAATGATGAATAATTCTAAAAGAGCTTTAGAAACAAGGGCTAATAGCGTTGCTTTATAAAACGCAAACAGGCTCTATTCGTTGATCAACTCACGAAATGATCCTGAAGAGAGCGTTAATTCCAAGCGAGACGCTAAGCGTCGAATAGTAGAAAGGTGTAATGACAGATCATTGGCTCGCATTTTAAGTGTTTGCCAACGACCATTTAAGCACTAGTTTAAGCTAGAAAATTAAAGAGAAAAAAAATTTCCCTGGCCGGGCTCGAATCCGTTCTCCAAAACGAGACTCCAATGCGTTGCTAATGCACCAGGCAGCCAGCCATTGGAGAAAGTTTTTCGAACTGCGGTGTTATGCTTATTTTATGTTTATAGAATGCTTTGAATATAACTATTTCAATTTCCCGAACCTCGCCGCTACTTCTTTCAACGAATTGTTCCGCGTGCCTAGAGCTTCAAGATTTGCTATCTCACGCTCAAATGGGACAGTTCAGGGGACACTTCACAAGAGAAACACAACTTCAAAAAATGTGTGTGCGACTGTGTGTGGATAGGAACAAAATTTTTCAGCAAATGCCGTTGCATGCAACCGTAGAAAAGAAATGCTATCATAAAAATGTTTAAAAATGTCAACGTTTTTTCGTATTTGCTACTTTGTTAAGGTAATTTTTCAAATAGCAAAATAGTCTGCAGTAAACAAGCGCTTCAGTCCAGCCTATTTACTTTGAGCGGCTAAATCAATTCGTTTAACACTCTTATAGCTTTTCTATTCTCGATGATTCTGCACCTTGACTGTCACATTCACCAGTGAGTCCATTTAATGCACCCACATTTTGCCCAGTCATCGGTCTGAATGTCTGAATGTCTAGCTGCTTTCGGATGCTCATAAAAACACTTAGACCAACACGCAAGCAATTCTTTATTCCATTTTGGAGGAGTTGATCTTTACAATCGGGAGACATGTTTTGAAAACAGAAATTTTACGCTCACACAGCTCTTTGTCTGAAACATTGCCGTTGTATCTTTGTTGACCACATTCTGTGGTTTACTGAGAATTACGGCAACACTTGTCCATACTGAAACAAACACCAAGATCGCCAAATTCATCATCATCATCATCATCATTTGGCGTCGTCTCGAACGTCTGTTTTCGAGCGCACACGTAAATGTAGTTCCGGATTGTTGTAGCGGCGAATGTTTTTCATCCAGGGTTTTCCTCTTATTCACCCATGTTTTTAGTGTTCCTTGTAATACAACCACGTTGTCCATAGTAATCGTAGAATAGAGCCTTTGAGGAAAACACGTTGTTTTCACCGGCGATTGTATTTTCGCGTGCAGTACTCAGACACGACAATACGTGAGTGGGGCTAATGAGATCATAGCAGACAGCGAACAAAAGCTTTTTCGTCAACAATTAGCATATTGCATGACCAGATTTACTACCCCGCGTTTCTGAACGTCGCGCAGTGGCTAAGAAGAGTGGGCGAGAGGTTCTCTTC
>MQUG01001166.1:0-12273 GCA_007213375.1 Steinernema feltiae | reverse complement strand
TCGGTAGATCCGTCGGCGTTCTTCACGGTAACCTGGTTAGGGCCGGTGATAGTTGCGTGGCCGTTCAAATGATGGACCTTGTTGGCCTTGAATAGCATGGCAATACCGCCGGTGAGTCCCTTGACGGCCGCTTCCTTCGCCTTGAGCATTTCGTCGAGATCAAGATCGAGAGTGCCTTTAAGACCGAACTTTCTCATATAACCGCTCGTGTTCATATGATATAAATGCGAGCTGTTCAGCATAGCCTTGGAAGGAATGCATCCAACGTTAAGGCACGTGCCTCCGAGAGTCGCACCCTTCTCGACGCAAACGGTCTTCATACCGAGCTGAGCGGCCTTGATGGCAGCGACGTAGCCTCCAGGGCCTGCGCCAACAACGACCAAATGAGCATCTGAAAGGAAATAAGCAATTCACTTGGAGAAGCGAGAAGCCGAGAAACATACCAGTGGTGCTGGAATATGAACGGGAAGCGATCATTCCATAGCGGATCGCGGCTGATCTGATCAGCAGCTGGCGACAGAGAGACATCTTGATCACCGAGCTTCTGTAGTGTACGTTGGGTAATCAGTTGACGAGGCGGGTGTGGAAGGAACAGCGAGACCTCGAATATGGGTAATTAAAGAACCTTATTCATTTACAATAACACGTAACACGCACGCGACGAGGCGACGAGGCACGCGGCGACGCACGAGCACGACGTCGGTGTAACGGGCTAGAACGAGGGTTAGACTAAGGGTTTATCATTGGAACACGGGACAACTGGCTCACCGTCCCAGACGGGATCCAGGGATGGAACTTGTGCTGTTAGTCTGACATCATCTAGCTATATAGTATGAGGTGTAGCTTGACGGCATCGCTTACGCAATCGCATCGCCACACAGGATTACTGTATCCCTGATCGCATGGCAAGACTCTACCGCTACATCGGGATTACTAAATGAATGAATCCCAATTCATAAGTAACGCAATTCTTTAAATCGTTTTATTGAACGTTGAAATTAAACGCCGAACAAATTATCTTCGTCGTCTCCGTCGTGGACAGCGCGCTTCAGGGGAATCCAGAGCCACACGTTCATCTGCTCCGCAGTGTTCCCCTCGAAATTGTTAGCCGTGTTTGGATCAGTCAGATTCGGGTGGCTCGGTCAGCTTCATGGCGCTGCAGCCAGCAAATGTAATTCCAAAAGAGTGGCTGCTGTCGCTCCTTTGGGGTGCCTAGGACATTAGACCAGTACAGGACATTCGTTGGGTTGTTAGGCTTACTTGCTGAACAGGTCCGAATGGTAAGACTCCGCAACGTTTGTAGTGCGCACGTGCTCCTTATAGAAGTTCCAAAAGGGGAGTGGAACCTTGCGAATCCATTGATTTAAGAAGTATTTAGCAAACTTCGCCAAGTATGCCTCTGGCCAGACTAAATTTCATTTTATTCCAAAAACCAGATTTCCATAATACCTGCAGCGCCTGCGACCGCAATCGGGAGAGCGTAAATCGCAGAAATGTAAGCAGTGCAATAACAGAATGGTTGGTGGCGGCGGTGAAGTACGCGTAGAGGATCAAGTAGACTATCCGAGAAACATGGTTTGCAGTAAGCAAGCAGTATCCATCGAATTCCTCATACTGGCGAAGAACACCGCATTGTTGAGCGAAGTCGGCTCGAATCCAAGGGCCCAGAGATGTGGGAACGCCACGATGAACGGCCAAAAGATGTTGTAGTGGGCTCTGAGGCCAAGGGAGCAAAGCTGAAAGACATGATTAGACATTTAGTGCGAGGAAAGTAAGTACCAGTAAGTTTCCGGCTCCACCTTGATGTCCGCGACAGGCCGGAAGCCGCTTGCGCGTCGAGAGCGGCCTGCTCGTCCTCTTGTGCGCTCCTCCTTTCTGCCAATGCTTTCCGCGACGACAGAAAACCTTATTTGAAGATGACACTGTTTTGTACAGCCAGCATGTTGTGGAGTAGTAGCAGTGGTCGGTCGCGTAAGCCATCTGCATTGGGCTCCAATCACAGCAGAAGGAGCATGCCAACGGGTGGGTGAAGGCCTGTTAAATACTCGGGTAAGGGTGACAAATGAAAGTGACAAACCATGAGGTAATGAGCATTGCCATGGCTAGAATCTTAGGCGTAGTTCGGGAAGTCCATTTCTCGGCCAACTCAACGTGGCTCTGGATAGGCTTCAACTTCAACTTCAGCTAAGATTGAGAATCATCTCAATGAAAAAATCAGCTCAGAAAACTTACTTTGAAAACGCGTCGCACGGACAGTCGATAAGCAATCGTTCCGGCTCAACCTTGATGTCCGCGAGCAGTCCGGAAGCCGCTTGCGCGTCGAGAGCGGCCTGCTCGTCCTCTTGTGCGCTCCTCCTTTTGGCGACGCTTTCCGCGAGGACAGAAAGAATGTCCTCGCGAGAAAATCGACCATTCTTCTTCGTAGTCGATGATGACGAAGAACGCCGGTCTTCGTCATTGGGTTGGTCTAAAACGTGGGAACATTTAGTGGATACGCAACAATGTAGTAGCGCACTGAACCCACTGTTCTAATCTCTGCCGTTAGCGAGGCAGCTAGCCCTTCGGCTACCTGTAATGAAGCGGCGTCGCTGAACGGCGCGGCAGCCTTGTGCTGACGAGCCACACTTAGTGCAGTATCGACAGTCTCTGAAATGAGCTAAAATGCGGAAGAAATTAAAATGAATGTTACGGTTATTGACAAAATGTCACGCTTCCTCAAAGCTTTTCTAGAGCAGAGATCTTTTAAATTTTTACGTTTAGAAGAACCAAAAAGTCTCAGCTAATACAAAGTGTGCGCTGCGAGAGCGCATGCACTCGAAACCAGGCATATTAGCTGATAGAAACCGAACCTTTTTTGAAGATGAGAGCGCGCGACGTCGACTGTCGCGAGGTGCGGCGCAAACACAGATGGGCGAACCAGCGCAGTGCCTCTGCCGCGAGGTGGCGATCGATTTTTAGACTACAGCGCTGCTTCTGCCTGCACTGATTTCGCGACCGAGGTGACAGAGGCACTCCGCTGCCTCCGTTCGCGCCCTTTTTCGACTTTACGACGGAGGCACACGCTGCCTGCCTCTTGCCTCGTGCGCTCTGCACCTAGTCGACGTCGCGCGCTGTGCTCTTCAAACAAGGTTCGTTTTTTCAATTTTAGTAAACTGTAAGAAAACAAAGAAAATTTTCTCGTTCAACTTTTGTATATCCACAGTCCAATTGTAAATTTTCAGCCTTTCATTTCTTCATTGGATGATCAATCCTTCCACCACCATCGTTCAAACCATCCCTGCCTTCCCTGCGGTCCCCACGGCGAATCCTTTTGACGACGTCCAAGTGTCGGTGAACGGAAAAGAAATGCCACAGCGAAGCCCAGTCGCGGCCTGAAAACGCTGTACCTCGGATTCAAAATGGCCAATTGCTGTGCAGTCACAGGTTCTCTTCTGCTGATTATGGCTTTCCTAGGAGTGAAAGATGTTGGGCATTCAGAGCCCTTTGATTGATTTGATTGATGGGCGTCGTTTTGAAGTCAGAGAAGTCTTTCCCCGAGTGGTGTACTGCGATGTTCCGTCTCGACACCTTGGTAACGAATTGAACAAAACAAAACGAACAAACTTTCAGTGCGTTGTCCCAAACAACATGTTCCATGAACCCGTAAGTTTATCTGTTTTAATAAAAATGATATCAATTTAGTTTTTTCTCGGCTTATGGTTATGGCTAAGCGTTTACTTTTCGTTTTGAATACTCGCAACGCTATTTATTGGTTCTACATTTCGTTCACCGATTCTTCTTCACGGGCATTTATATCGGAGCTTCTAGTGAGTTTGACAGGCACTCTATATACTAATCTATGTGGAAATATTGCAGACAATGAATGCACCTACTTTGTCCTCCAACCGCAGAAGAGATTGACGCGAATTTGCATGCGAACTCAGCCAAGACGGAATTACGATGCTTCGTCTTCTCGCAGAAACCCGAGGAGACTGAGGCCGAGTCTTTCCTTGGCCTTCGTAGTCGGAAATAAATTGTGTTTGATGTTTTATTATTTTTAATAAATGTAGGATTTATTTTGACTTCAAATTACTTCGAACTTCAAAAGACTTCAAATTCAACATATGCTTAATTCAACATAAGTTGTTTTCGATCGATTTGGAACAAGCGTTAGATTGCAACGTGCGATTGCCGTGCAATGTTTCCACTCGTGGATTATCAGATTAAACAAAAAAAGATAAAATTTTGATTTTGCCATTTTTGCGAAAACTTCATGTCAAGAATGTGAACTGCTACGGTATCTTTAGTGTCACTTCTGAGATTAGATTACGACAATGCGATACAGTTGACACATTGATCATTTAAGATTGATTTGACACATTTCACGCTGTGCCAACGTGCGAAACGCCCACTTTGTGACCAAGGGTCCATGCGCATTCTATAAATACTCTAGAATTTCCCAAATTCGCCAAGTTTCGATCAATCGTGGTTGGAGCTTCCGCATTAGTCGGTCACCAAGACGCGCGTCATCTTCAATTCAAACGTGAGTTCGCGTGTCGATTCCTCTTTATATTTGTTTGTTTATTCCAGAATTGTATAATTCATCCTCAAATGGGTCGGAAACCCGAAACATCATCCATATGATTGTGCTCATGTGCTCGGTAACCTCGTCAAAAAATCTTCGATACAAACACAACTTATATTAAGCCTAGGCCATTGGCATAAAACACAAGTATTTGGGTTCCTTACGCAAGCCTAAGCACTACCGGCGCCCTACCTCAATAAAACAACAGAAATCGCCAAGCCTAAGCACTCCCTGCGCTTAACCTCGATAAAACCACAGAAATCACCAAGCCTTACCACTCCCCAAGTCCACCGATCCACACCTCGATAAAACCACAGAAATCAACCACGCGACCGAACCCAAATTTGTCGCATGCGGGCAGTGAGCGGTAGCCAGTTAGCAAAGTGGAGGATGTTCGTTCTCAGGGCCCCTTCGGCGCCCATCGGCGCAATCTTGTTGATCATTGGGGTCATTCAATTAGTATACGCAAGTTCGAGGCTTCAAGTTGTCAGCTGCGGGTTACACACAAGCAATGTTGCTGCCTCGCGTGCTCATATAGTTGGTACACGCAAGTACGAGCTTTGAAGCTGTCCGTTGACGATTACACACAAGCAAGCTCAGTTGCAGCCATTAAGTTGCGACAAATTTGGGTTCGGTCGCGTGGTTGATTTCTGTGGTTTTATCGAGGTGTGGATCGGTGGACTTGGGGAGTGGTAAGGCTTGGTGATTTCTGTGGTTTTATCGAGGTTAAGCGCAGGGAGTGCTTAGGCTTGGCGATTTCTGTTGTTTTATTGAGGTAGGGCGCCGGTAGTGCTTAGGCTTGCGTAAGGAACCCAAATACTTGTGTTTTATGCCAATGGCCTAGGCTTAATATAAGATTTCCGTTGTTTTATCGAATCTTCGATTGTTTCTTTTCTTTTCGATCTAACGCAAGCACGAACGTTCGATAAAACGAGAGCTCACAACTTAGAATTTCACTTACTCAAGTGCGAGTCCAACGGAAATTTGAAAATTTCACAAGTCCGAGAATTTTCGAAGATTACTTTGCAGATCACAAGTTCGTTGGTCATAAATGATTTGTTTTTATGATCGCAATCGTCTTCTCGTCGCTTGTTACCTCTAATGAAAACGTTTCCGCTTGCTTCCCTCGCTCACTGCACTTTGGTAACTTTTGGCGCGAAAAGATAGCCTTGTTTTCCAGAACTCAAGTGCGCTGGTCACAAACTTATGTTTTTGATGATCGCAATCGTCTTTCCGTGTCTTGTTACCTCTGAAAGAATCGTTTCCCGCATGGTTCGCTCGCTTTCAGCAGTTTCGCAATTTTGGCGCGAAAAGATAGACTTGTACCAGCCCCATGCTCGCTTGTAATTAGCCAAATCAAAATTCCGCCTCCACTACGTTGTTCGCAATGCTCTAGAGAGTCGGATTAAGCGTCTTGCGCGCATCAAACAGCCACACACAAGTCAAAAAACCAAATCTGGTGATTTTTGGCGGGAAAAAGAAAAAGTTCCAAAACTCAGAATTTTTCAACAACAACCAGAACCTTTTATGATCGCAATCGTCTTAGCTCGTCGAATAACGCATGTTAGCAGCGTTTCCCGTCAATCGGTTCACTCAACGCTGAGAATCGCCAAGTTCAGGTCTTAAAATTTCAAACTTCGCGCCTCTCTAACTCTTCTAAATGGCCCATGATCGCTATAAAGGAGAGCAATGGCGTGACCTACTTCTCGAGCTGAGTCGAATGCGCTATCGCACGCCCGAGGATATGTCTGAGCCCAGATATCTCAAGTCTTAATAATACTTTTTTGTCCGAACGAAAATTGCCGCAAAGTCAGGCCTGGTTCACATGGTTCCAGATATCGCCTGGCCATGTGCGATAGCGCATTTTGCTCAGCTCGGCGGGACGAATCGTTTGGTGCAATAAAAACACACAACTTTGTTGAAGATATCGAGTTTGGAAATCACGTTCTCAAGTTGCAACTAGTCTGTGGATGACCTAAACCCAAATAGGCCCAGTCGGCCACGCCTGCGCCTAAGCTAATATACAAATTTCGGGTTACCAGCCTCTATCCGGTGACAAATAGGCACTGCGCGTACCCTCTGGGTATGCCTAAACTCTTCAAAGGCCCCGAGATGGAAATGAACGCAGATGGTCACTTGCCGTTCAAAGGATTGGTCAACTGTACCGTGCTACCTCCACAAGATCTACTCCATCCAGTCTTACCGTCGAAAATGGAAGGCAAACTACAGTTTGCAATGTGTCGGACGTGCTGCTTCCAGCAATCAAGTTTGATTTGCAAGCACGCGGACAAGGATCGCGAGATTACCAGAATATGGACACACAAAGAACTCAATCAGCAATCGACCGAGGATACAAGGTTGTACGTTTCTTTTCGGCGTACCATTGGGGACAGTGGTCGAAACCACTCGAAGGCAAAAGGGAAGAGCAAGTGTAAGGTGACAAACCGTTTGAGTATTCCAACAATACTTTGTTTGGCGCGTACGTCAACAAATTCCTCAAGCTAAAGCAAGAGGTATGAATCTTGAACTTTATTTGTGGATTCAATAACATTTCTTTATGCCACACCTAATCTTATTCATTCGATCTCGGTTGAACTTCTCGCACGTTGCTGCCATCGTTGACTTCCGATGTTTTTCACGAGTTCATCTCTCCAGCGTGTTCGTGGACTCGTTGCTGGCGGGCGCTGTCTTCTTCCGTTGTCTTCATCTGCCATTTTTCGCTGCCGTTGTTTGCCAAATTCCACGCGTAGTTCCATTTTCTTCTTTTCGCTAGTTCGTTGACATCATTCAGTTTCGTTGTTCCGCGGAGCCATTCCGTCGAGGAGTCTCACGCCGACCATCCTGCGCGCCGTTGGTCGCCAGTTTTCTTCTTGCGCTGCGATTTTCAAGCAATGGTTCTGTATGAGTTATATCAAATGTGTGTTTAGAACCACTTTCGTTGTATTACAGCATTGGTTGATGCAGGCGACCGAGAGAGTGATTATGGATCATCACAGCCAGGCAGCACGAGAAGCTCAGCGTCTCTCGTAGTGCATTTCCGACCAAGGCACTGAGCAAATTATCACTGACCAAAGACGCTTTGGGCCATTAACAACCCATTCCCTCCGCTAAAGGGGATACCGAGAGTTACTCCACCGACAACACCGATCGTCTCTCATGTATTTGTTGAATTTATTTCTGCTTTTTATTTTAAAAGAACATATTTTGAAAATGAGCTGGCTACAGAGTGGTTACAAGAACGAGCACAGACAGGATGTCAAGTAAATTCCGACGTACTTGATTGCCTGAATTTCCTCTCTCAAACACGGTTCGTACTCTTTAGTTTACTTGTCGCTCGATGCGGAGCGCGGCGTAAACAGAGATGGAATAACCAGCGCTGTGTGCCTTTGCCGCAAGATCGTAAAAACGGCGATCGATATTTGGCGGGAAATGTATTGCCTCACTGGCGCTGAGGTTCCTCACTGTTCGCGCCAGTTGCGTTATCATCCGCCAGTCGACGTCTCGCGCTGTGATTTTCAAACAAGGTTCGATTTTTTTTGAGTAAAACAAAACGTCGCTAGGGTTATAAAAAATTGGATTTTAGGATTGGATTGTAGGATCGCAGGGATTGTAAAAATTTTAAAGTTGATTAATCCGGGATGAAATTATTGGGACGGAAAGCGCGCGCCTTCTCTAATGCTAATAAAAATTCCAAATTAAATTTAAATTAAATCCGAATGGAGTCGTGAGCGTGAGCATGTGAGCAGATCCATATTTAAGTAACCGCCACATCTGAAACGCGTTTGAATAAAACTCGCCGGCATACAGCTTGTGATTGGAAGAGTCATTCGTGACCGCTCGCATTAAGATTTGGGATTATTTTAAGCACCTACCAAGCACCTACCAAGTTGCCAATTTTAAAACAACAAGCCTAACAACGTATAAAAAATACGAAATTTCAGAAAAATCGAAGACTTTTTTTACCGATGTCCGTGTCCCTTTAAGTTAATCGCTCTAAGCGGGAGGATCCTTTTGTTGAGGAGACGATGTGGTCAGGTCTAGGAAATGTGTGTCTGCTACTGTAGCGCATTGAGGGTATTTTCCGAATCAATTGGTTCTCTCAAGGGTGGTCTCGCTTCATCTTGGCGTTTTTGTAGGTGATTTTGAAAGAATCTAAACGTTTAAGGACGTTTAAAGTCTTCACAGAAGAAAGAAACAGATCGATCGCTTCGTAAGTTCGCTGTGATTTCACTAATTCAACAAACGTTTTGTTTTTCAGAATCCGTTGTACGATCTTTTCTCCAGGCGAGCGAAATTATGCTAGTTATTAACGCTGAAGAGCGTGGAGGAGGCAATCGACTGCGAATCTGCTGAACCTGGGATACTGGGCGTAGATCACGTTCTCTTGATCGTCGCGCTACGCATTTGTAGCCGAATTGTTGATGGTATGTAGTTAGCTATTCAAAATTCTCCTTGTAAAGTCGTTTTTAGACTGAAACGCCCGACCGAAGACCGCCGACACAAAAAGAGGAAGCGATTTGGACATCTGGACTCCGATAAATGGACTGCTTCGACAAAATTAGCAATGCAAGCGGCGGCTCCCACACCCTCCTCCCCCGAGATCTCGAAGTGGACCGACTCCCGTAGAGCTTCGGCTCAGATTGAGCAGATTTTCTTTATATTTTTGTTGCAGAATTTGAGGTTTTACTATTTAATCTAAAACGAAAAAACCTAAAAATTAAACTACCGTCTTGTGATACTCCTGTCTATATTCCTATGTTATCTCGCTCTCAATTGCAGAGCGGCGAGACCACACCGCCGCCGATCCGCGACGCTCGCCGCAGCTCCGGACCGCCCAAGCGATCCGGAGGCTATATAAGCCGGCAACGCGTGAGCGCCAGGCCGGCCCGTGTACATTCGTGATTGTATTCGTTAATCTCTCGTGAGTCACCGCGTTCAGCAACTCAGGTTGTTAGCCTCGTTCTACTCCCAAACAACGCACCCTCTCGAGACCACTCGCGAACATCGCGACGCTCCGGGCGTCCCCTAGACGCTCGGAAGTGCCGCAGGCTCCCCTTACTGTCTTGATTAGCGAATTTGTGGAAGCGAATCGAAGTGAGATAGCAAGATCTGTGAGGCTAAGAGGCTACAGGAAATATCGTTGCGTGCGGAAGGGATGCACACGGTTTGATGGATCTTGATTTAGTCTTTCATTCGCATCTAATACTGAGTCGAATGAGGAAATTGCTGAATATTTGCTTATCGCATGGCAAAATTCATAGACGCATCAACGAGCTCTTCGCAAGCTTGTTGAATCGAATCTCAGAATGATTTTGTCTGCAGAGAGGTGCAAAAAGGAAGCTGGTCCATTAATGGTACATATTGAAGCTACGACAGAGTTATGCCGTCCACCTGAGCTGAGGACAAGCAGATGATGATTGAAAGACTCTCCAAAGCCATAATTTCAGCAACCGCAAAACTGTTTTTCCAATCTTTGTTCTTACAACCAGTACAACCAGAAGGACAACAAACAAGGGTTAGAAAATGCCAGATTTTCCAGAAATATAGACCCTCTGTTGTTGAGCTGTTCAGAATATTTTTAGACTGAGATTACTGAGAGCTTCTCACTCTCATGGACTTTGCTTTATGGGCTGATCGGTGCAGCGATTATCGGTCATCACAGCCAGGCAACAAAAATGATCAGCGGCGGACGCTGCATCGCAAAAAAGTGGTTTTGCATCGCTTTTCCACCTTCATATAAGGAGCTCGAGCCGCCATCTGCTGAACCGACAATGGACGCGGTGCTCTTTGACTTCCGCGAGCGAGTAGCCACGCTGTGGAGATGCTGCGATGGGGCCTACAACTATCACTCTGAACAATGCGTCGGGGAACGCGTTCCAGATTGCGAATGGACGCTGAAATTACAGAAGCAACCGATCGAGTTCCGGATTGTCCACGATCAGGCTCAGTGGCAGTATGGTTTCAGCAATCCTGATCGTACGGTCGCAGGAGCAAAGGAATTGCTGACCATGGACGAACTGAAGAAGCATCCAGATCTGAAGAACGTGACAATAGGAAAAATTGAAGTATTGAAGATTTCATGGAATTCTTCAAAATTTCTCGTTGCGACCAAGTTGGAAGAGATGGAAAAACTCTTCAAATTTGTCGTTTTCCTGTCGAACGAACCTCATATTGAAATGACGGTTTTCGACGACAAGACATACGATACGCCAGAAGGCGCAATTCTGTTGCGTTTCCTCTCCACGATGACATTTTCAGTAACCCAGTCTCCGTGGTACTATCCTGCCTACAAGCAGCTTTTCGAAAATCAGTTTGCACGCAGGAAGCCAACTCAAATCAGCCTACAGTACCTGCAGCAGAATGAAGCGTTCCTCATAGAGCACCTTGGCAATGGCAACATCAAAAAGTTTTGCGTCCAGACCGGCGCCTATTCCGTTGGTTTTCGCGCTGAGGTGATGGAGCGAATTATCGGTCGTTTTCTGGAAAATTCTGAAAATTACGAAGAAGACCATTTCGACATTGATCCCTTTTTCGAGAAGCACTCAACACAACAGTTCTTGGAGAAAGAGGTCAGGAAGAGACGTTGCGTGAGAACAAGCAATGGCAATTTTGGCTCAGTTTATTGGTTCAGACGCTACAATCGGAAGCTTCAGAAGGACGAGCAGCTTCGCATAAAATGGAATGGATTTACCGGGTATCGTATGTCAATTTGCTCTTCGTTTTGACTATTTTTTGACTGTTTCACTGTTCTTTGGGTTGTTTAAATAAAGTTTTGCGTATGGAACTGTTGAATTCCGGATTTATAGCACTGGACAGATAAGATGAGAGGCACCCTGAGCGAGCGTTATGTGAGGAAGTGGACCGACGGTTATACTGAACTATTACCGTCCGAAGCAGTTTACTACCATTTACGTTTCATCGGATCACGGTCGATCTAGGCTTAAAAGACGAGCATGGATCTAGAAAACGTTGCACCCCACCCACCCCAAAATGCAGTTCAGGGACCATTCATTGCGAGAGTACTCCTGCCGGGGGTCCAGTGAACGGAAAAACTGCACAAAGAAGTAAACAAATTGTGAACATCGTTCGTCCTGTTCATTGGACAAGCGGAAGCGGAAGCGGAGGAGCCGAAACTCCCACAGTGAAGGTCGGAGGCTAGAGGTAGTCTGGTTATGAATAAATCCGGTGTGCGATTGACAAGGGAACCACGCGGACCGAATATTTTCGTTTTCGAGGTC
The DNA here is from genome assembly GCA_007213375.1 of Steinernema feltiae. Lineage (NCBI taxonomy): Eukaryota > Metazoa > Nematoda > Chromadorea > Rhabditida > Steinernematidae > Steinernema > Steinernema feltiae. The sequence continues at coordinate 471 of MQUG01001166.1, read as the reverse complement.
GCTGGAATTTTTGGCCGCGCCAGAGTCTAAAATGACGATTGAAACAGAGGTTGTGGGCGTTTGGCTGAGAAAAGTACAAAAATCGCGTTTTGCCAACGCGTCAAACTTCTAAGCCGAAGTCAACCGGGAAATCGTGAATTTTCATCGATTCTGGGCCAAACAAACCTCTGTTTCCATGGTCATTCGAGGTCGCGAAGAACTCTCATGACATCAGAGTTAAGTAAAAAGGCCGATAAACGCTGTTCAAGACAAAACAAGCACGGTCGAGTACTGACGGCAGACCGTGTAAGCGCAATCCAATCGCTCCGAGACCGAGGCATTTTTTGTTCCTGGCTCCAAAAATTACAGCAAAAATACTAATTTTTTGTAATTTTTGTAATTTTCAATTGTGACGGCTTGTTTGTCTCGCCGACTAGACGCAACGAATAAATGGAGTGAAACGCCAGCTTATGAAACTCAACTTTCCGCAAA
>MQUG01001164.1:0-28740 GCA_007213375.1 Steinernema feltiae | reverse complement strand
CAAATGCTCTTATGCTAAAATCCGAGTCCTTGAGTGATAGAAAAACTGCATCGCTGTATGCCGAAAGCGATGCCATTCTCTCCTAGAAAATATCGCAAATTTCCCATTTCAGTCTCCGTTCTTTCAGTCTTGTCAGTCTGAAATCTCGGTTCTCTCCTTGGTTCCACCCTTCAGTGTCCATCGGCTCGTCTACGAGGAATTTCTTCAATTCAACGTGAGTACCGTAACGCTACCCTTTTAATGAACGAAATTTCAATCTTTCAGAACCAAAATATTGCGACGGATCAGGGGATCGAGCCGCGAGACGCGGAAGTCTTTGTTTAATCAATTCAGGAGACGATTTTACCCACGATTTTATCCACTAATGGAATCTATCCATTAAACACTTGCCCCGTGCAACTGCGCAGCTACACGCAAAAAAGTTGAGCTCCAACTGGAATGACTTATGCGGAAAGGGAAACAACTGTAGCACTTCTATTTTTAATCGCATACTTGGAGCTTTCACGACCACTCAGATAGAACAATTTGTAATCCCGGTCCAGACAGCATTAATCAAGGTTATACCATCTCTGAAGAACAAGAAGGGTTGTAACGACGAGGGCCCGAACACTTTCAATCTACTCGAAGGACATTTGGCAGCCAATTAACTCTTTTATGCCCGAACGACCACCTTTTAGATCCCAGAACGGAGCCTCGGAAAAGGTGGATCCTGAAACCGCTAAAGAACGCCGCTTTTTGTTTTCTCAAATGCGTCCAGAAAAACATATTTGCGCTTGGTGCCGATTGTTCATATAATTTGGTTTAAATGCCAATTTGTAATCCGATTTTTCAGTTTGTGTCAGTAAAACACAAGAACAACCGAAATATACCGTTGATTGTAAACGTTTAAGTTTAATTAATTCATTTACTTACTTTTTTACATTATTTTTGTGCTTGTATGCCTTGAAATACAAAAATCACGTAGTTAAATTTCAATACATTGTCAATAGTGACATGCATTTTCTAAAACTGCAAAACTCTTTTCATTTAGTAGCTAACATGGTTTTGACAACTACCCGAATTAATCATAAAAGGGATTAATTTTTTGAATCAGGAATTGATTTGAATTTTGAGTTAAATGGGATCGACTGTTGACGTAACTTTTTTAAACCTGCAATCTGCAATCCTGCAAGCTGCAAAAAAACTGCAATCCAATTTTTTAGTTTTGAAAAGTTTCAGTCAGTAAACATAAGAACGATTGAACCAAACCGTTCTTTTTTTCCACTTTTTTTCATTGGGTCTTGCTTGGACATAGTCCACAGTAATTTTCAACTTACCAATTCAATTTATTTACTTTTTTTATTATTTTTTGTTGTCGTGTAATCTTTCGTTAAACTGAAAACAAAAATTCAACTTTAAAAAGGTTAATAGCAAACGATTTTTGAGTGCATGTTGAAGAGCCTGTTTTAGGCCAGTAAACGATTAAAATAACCTATAACAAATAGCAACTGACTTTGGAAATTGTGAGATTGGAAATCAAATTTAGCTTTTTAGCAAATTTTGCAGTTTTTAACAAAGATTAAACTGTTCCTCGGGTCGATTCAACATGTAACAAATTTGCCTTTTTTATTTTGTTTTTGTTTTTTTAGCACCCCATCTGTCTTTCGTGAACACAAGAGAAGGAAAAAGAAATTTTGCAAAAAGGTTCCACTTAAAAAAACATATTTTTGAAAAATCAGTGATTTTTGTTCTTTTTACTCACTCTAGACTTTTAACAATTTTTTGGTCCACCGATTATGAACCGAATGCGCTGCGCTGCGCTATGACAAAAATGTTTTTGATTTAATTTACAGTAATCGCGTTAAATCAATTCGTGAATAATCAATTGATGTGAGTACAAATCGAAACTTCCACCGATTTTTTAAAAAAATATTTTAACCCACAGATTTTACAAGTGAACTGCTGAGCATAAGTGACCTACTTCACTTCACAAAATTTTTTGATTTATTTTACATACATTTCACATGCACATGCTTTTTAATTTCAGTCCCATCCTTGATCCATATAGCGAAAAACTTTTAAAATCGTTCAATTTTGCTGCTTCAATTAATTCTTTTTTATTTTCTAATTTTTGTTGTCTTCTTCTTCTTTCATCTTTCAACGTGTCTTTTAGAAATCACAGAAACTTTCTTTGGTGAACGTTGTGCTGTGCTCCATTGGATTTTTCAAAAAATTTTTAATATTATTTTTGGTAATTTTAATAAAAGACGAATAAAATTTTTTGTTCCCTTTCCCCAGAACTTTTTCATAATGTTCATCAAACGCCGTTTTGTAATTTTATCACTGGGGCAAATTGGGGCAAACTTTGGGGCAAAATAAAGTAAACCAAGTAAGTAGTACATCAATGTTTGTCTGCGGGTAAAGAAGAGAAAAACTGAATTTTGATTTTTTTAACATTCTGAATAACTCCATTTTTCAGCCAAACTTTTTTTGGAGAAGAGAATTTGTGTTTTTGCTCTGTAAATGATTAAAATAACCATCAACAAATTGCAACTGAGACTAGAAATTAAATTTTAAATAAAAATGTAAAAACCAGATTTGTAAAATTTTTGTTCAGTAGTTGGGTTGAAAATGCATTGAAAAAATTGAATTGAATTAAAAATAAACCTTTTTAACCAAAAAATGCAGGTTTTTCTTGGCACACTTAGTTCCAATTTTTCATTGCAATTTTTCTTTTTTTTTCACTTGGTACTTTTCACTTCTCTAATTTAAAATTTTCTTCCAGTGATGTTGTGTTGTTCCAAAGAATCGGGTGATTTTTGTCAGGCGAACAGAGAGCCTTTAAGACTTACCGTATCCTACAATGCTTTAGAATGCAATAATGTACCGGTAATCAAAAATAAAGTAACCCAGAAAAACGTTTTGTGAATTTTTATTTATTTTTGGTATAAAATCGAGGTTAATAACGGCAGCGGAAAATGAATAAAAACAACAACAAAAATACTGTATTTTTGTCAACTTCACAGATTTTGATAGCGCAAAGCGCTGTACAGTGCGAATTTTTGGAAGGTCGAGACGCAATAATTGAGCTACTCAAGCGTTTTTAATTAATTAATTGAGCGACAATTCAAACGTCTCCTTTACCTTTACCTAATTCTAGAAAAATTATTTTTGCTGTTTCTACCGCTAAATTGATGTTTTACGCGAATGCCTTAACAAATTAATGATTATTAAAACAACATTATGTTGGACCGCAAATTTTGGCATTTCAAAGGTGCCGTTATTAGCGCAATAAACAGAGTTCTGCAAACTTTACAACGTACTTAATTCGCGGTAATAAAGGAATTTTTTAAATTATTTTTGTGAGCCAAAAAAATTTAATTAATTAATTTTTAAATATTGTAACGGCGCAAGTTGTAAATTTAAATCTCAGATAAGAAAACGGTTTTAGGTTTCGAATTCGATTGGATTCGCAGATTTAAGAAAAATGCTGTTTGCTCTTTGTGCACCAAATTTGTGCAAAAGTGCACCAAATCATTATGGGACCTAGAATGCGTTTTCGAGCAATCAATCAAATGAGTGTTATTGTGTAATTTTTGTTCACTTCCGACCAAATCAACCCAAAAACATTTGTTTTAAAATGTAATTTATTTTAATTTATCCTTTTTTTGGTTTCAATTGATACAGACAAACGAGTTCATTAATTTATAAATTTTTGTTAAAATTGATGTTGTTTGCAGTGTTGCTTGCAGCTTAGGGTACAGTAATTTACTAAGCAGATCAAATTAAATCAACACAGATTCTGTCAAACACATCAACAGAATCAACACTGCAAAAATATTTTTGATATCAACGATCTCAATCAAGCGTCTTGTTTCAGCGGTGCTAAGAACCGAATTATTAATTATTTACGTATGAATTTTGTTTATTTTTTAAATTTTATCTATTAAATTTAATACATTGTTTTGTCTTTTTTTGGCATAGAAAACATTTGCGAATAAGAAACGCAGCATGCGCACTCCGCACTTCTATTTTACTTTACTTTTGTTTAAATTATCGTTAATTTCAAACGTACGTTTACCAGCTTAATATATACGGTTTAAGTAAAGGATATTTTTGAGAAGGACCGTATTCGACAATCAGTGACGGTTTTTAAGCTCCAATTCAGCAAATTGAAGCTGCGTATGTAACAAAGTTGGCTTTTTGGCAATTTTAGGAGTTTTCAACAATGACTCCAAACTGTTCCCCCGAAGGATATTCAACATGTAACAAATTGGCTTTTTTTATTTTGTTTTTGTTATTCGTCCTTAAATTGTCTAACAATAATTTTTGGAAGCCATTATCCTTGCCGGGCATTTTTCATTGAGTCTAGGAAAAATCACACATTATTTTTCTTCTTACTCGCTCTACATTTTTATATTTTCTACATTTCTTTGTGCCGGTCGAGTTTATTATGCTCGCCTTTTTGTAAACAATAAAACTGCTCAGAACGTTTGCTTTGTTGTGTTGCACATTTCAGAGTGCAGTGAACGCGGAATATGTTTTACCGAAGTTTGTTATTTTGTTATTTTTTAGCAAGCTTTTTTCCGCCAGTGTTGATTGAAAATGGGTATTTTTCATATTTTTGTGCGTCTTGAGATATTATAATAATTATTATAATAAAATAAAATAAATAATAAATAAAATATAAATTTTAAAATCATTCAATTTCTGCCTGCGGTTGAGTCGCTCTAATTGCATTTCCATTTTTAGCTTTTCATGTTGCTCCGAGCTGAAAATATTAACATGCAAAATTTCATCATTTATAATCGGGTTAAGAGTGGGATTTTTTGATCAAATTTCTTTTGATTAAATTACGTGCAATTTTTGACACTTACCACAACAACCCAAAAACATTTGTTTACTAATGTAACTTATTTTAATTTGATTTTTTGCTTCTGCTCGGTATTGGCCAACAAAAAGGAGTAAATTAATTAATGTACAACTTAGTTAAAAATAATTTTAGTTAAAAAAGGAGAATTTAATTTGTTTTATAATGTAATTTATTTTAATTTATCCTTTTTTTGGTCTCTACATTTCAAATGTTTTTTAATTCTAATTGAAGCGCTTTGAGCGCTGTAAACAGTTTTAACTGTGAACAGGCAGTTTTGGAGAGTCACACTCAAGAAAACGTTATTCAATTTTTTCAATTCAATTAAGCTACTTAAATTTTTACTAAATTAATTGAGCGACAATTCAAACGTGTCTTATTTCAGAATTTTACCAATTGTTTTAAGTTTAATGACGTAAGAAATAAATGTTTTGTGTTTTAAAATAAGTTTTACAGAAGTTTGTTCACTTTTTTTTTGATATCAACAGTTTTATACCAACAGTTTGCATTAAAAATGGGTTTTTTCATATTTTTGTGCGTCATGATAACATAATTTTGTCAGCATACAAGTAATTTTTGTGGATCCATCTAGCGAAAATTTTGCTTTTTTGCACATTATTTTGCACACATCTCACATGTACACAATTGTTTTTAATTTTTGCAGTCACATTGTTGATCCATCTAGCGAAAAACGTTTAAAATCATTCAATTTTTGCTTCTGGTCGAATTCTTCAATTTTGCTCCTCCGATTAAAATTTTTTTTCTTCATATTTTTGTTGTCTTCTTGGACATCTTTCAACGTATTTTTTTGAAAATCATAAAACTATTGTTAGTCGATCTATCTTTGTACTTTTAAAAGTAAAAAGTATACTTCTACTTGCTTCTGATTGAATCCTTTTTTTCTCCAAAAATTTTTTTTAGATATCATATTTTTGTTCTTGTTGGCCTCCTGGATCGAAGAAGGATGTATATCCCCAGAGTACAAATATTAATATTAAATCAACATTTGTTCATGTTCAGACGCTTCTGGAATTCTGAAACGAGTTTTCAACAATGAGCAATTTATGCTCAATTTCTCGAATTTTTGCTTCTGGTGTCATCATTCTAATTAAAAAAGTTTTCGTTTTCGGCTTCGGATTCGTACACAAAACAATTTTTGCTGCTATTTCGTGCAGTTTTTCAGTTTAAAATAAAATTATATTGCTGTTAAGGTTTTGGCACTTCTATTTGAATCAAAACTATAGCCTGCATGGCAAAAGGAAATTCAGTTTGTGTAACATTTGTTTGTTTTTTTTAAATAGCAATTTCAAATTTTTAGACCAATTTTTAGAATTTTGCATTTCGCGTACCGACTATCGATTGCGCTCCGTTTTCAGTATCTACCGAATTCATTATCAACTGTTAAAACTGCCCAGAACATTTTAAACTAAAATTACGTTATTTTTTGATTGTGCGAATCGTCTGAGAAAATGAATTTCTTTTCTAACTTTTTTGAAAACGAGATTGACTGACGCTGAAAGATGCGGTCGTATATTTTTCAGGATTGACGTTCGACGGGAACGCAATGTAGTTAAAGTAACTAGTACTGTCCATCTAGTCTTCACTTTGCATCTTGCATAAATGTTTTTTCTTTCGGGTTTTTGTTAAAATTAGATCTTTTTTGAGTTATTCTTTTAAAAAATAGAATCGTACAGGCTAGTTCCAGCTTTGAGTTTAATTGTTTTATGCAGTTATCTGTATAATTATATGTTTCGTATCACTTATATTTTTTTTTTTGAGTTTAATTGTTTCTTGTCTACTAAAAGACAAGTTTGAAGAAAATTATGTTTAAATTGAACTAAGGAAAAATTTAACTTTGTTAAAGAAACAAAAATCACAAATCAAAAAACTGCATTTTCAATTTTTTTATTTTATCATTTTTAAGGAATTTGTATAAACTGACAAAAACAATCACATATGTACTTATTTGTTTTTTTTTGTCATTACCATGAATATTTATTCATTTTTTCACCAAAATTTATTCAACAAGTTTTTTTGGATCTGTTTGTTCTCAACACAAAACGTTAATTTATTTAATTAATTTTTCACTAAATTTATGAACTAAATTAATTTTTTGAAGGATTCCCGCATCGTTTTGTAATTTTTAAATTTAATCTCCACATTAAGAATATCGTTGCAAGATGACTGTTCGTTATTTTGCTCATTTCCGCACAGCTCTATTTTTTGTAACTAATTTTCGAACAAATAATTTTGTAAATATAATATTGTCACGGCTAGCACCAATCTTGTTGAAAACGTTCAACGGTTACTTTTGTGCACTTGTTCAACTCGCACAGCCTTCTAATCTAATTATTCAACAAATAAATTTTTCGAATTTTTTGACAAAAAATCAATATTTTCCAAAATACGCGCTAGCACCGCGCGACATAGCAAGATTCTTAGATGTTGTAGATGCACTCGGTGTGTGTGGGCTCGGACATTCCAAACGTTATGATTAGGTAGGTTGTGCAATAAATGAACAAAAAAAGTTCATAAACAGTTTTAATTTCCTCGACTTCCGAAGCAAAAATAATTGTACAATTTGATTATTTTTAATGAGAGCCCTCCAAAAATCGTACTTCTTCTACAGTGTTGACTGCTTACACTCGTTCTCGGTGCCTGAAAAGATGTGACCTCTTTGATAAGCGCACAGTGGAAGCAAAACGCTTACTGTATACTCGATCTAAAGAGCTAGTGCCTGAATTTTGATAGTATTTAAACAATTTTTCACTATAGTCTATTCTAATGTTGCAGATAAATTTTAAAGATATTGTAACAAAAGGTGTTTAAATCGTTTAAAAAAGATGAATGCTAATGGCCAATCACAATCGATTTTTGTACCTTGGCTGCTACCTAAGCCCATGTTAGTTAACTTTTTTCAACCAAACTATCGCTGTTTGCAGCTAAGAAGCAGTCCCATCAAGCTTTGGCCATTTTTTTTGTTAATTCCATACATAGAACCACAATTAAATAAAATCGTATGGAAATCGATATCGCGTCATCCATTTTGACTGCTCAAGCTCAAGAATTTTTTAGCCAATACATTTTTAAAATCTTCGTTCTTATCCCCGTAAATGACCGACCATAATCGCTTGCTGTTATGACTCGGAAACACCAAGACCGCTTTTGTCTGCTACCTAACAATAAGCTTTAATTTCTGAAAACTCTTTCAAGCATAACTATCAGCATAACTGTGCTCAGTATTGTAAAAATTCCTCGGTTTTTCATTGAAAAAACAATCTGAATTGCTCCGAATAAAATTTTTTTTTTCAACTTTAGTTACCTGCGCCAAAATACAGAAATTGGCAAAACAGATGGTAGTCATTGTACCGTAGGCAAGTAACAAAATGTTTGCTTTCATTTTGTACAAATCGTAATAAACGATCAAAACAGAGCAATTTCCCTAATTCATAACCTTGTAAACTTGAAAGTTCAAAAGGAAACAACTAACCTTCGCAGTCAATCATGCAATCATGCATTTTCAATCATGCACTTGAGTTTGTGATTTACCGCGCAAATGGCAGAAGATATTCTGAAAACAAATCCACATTTCTGAAATCAACACATTTTATTAAACTGGATTTTATTTTTTATTTTATTTTATTTCATTTCATTTTATTTTTATTAAATTATTTTTATTATTTATTTTTTTGAACCGTATCCTCCATTTTCCAGCCAAACTTATTGATTTATTTAAACATAATTTCCATTATTTTTTAAAATTCAAATAAAAAATCGTTTTTTACTTAACATTTCCCTTGAATTGAAAAAAAAACAAACAAAGCATTCAACTTCGAAAAGTCAAAAAGAAAATAATTTTTAAAGAAAATTCAGGGCTCTTTTAAATTGAAAAAAAAACCTTCTTTTTTTAAATTCACATTTATATCATATTTTTGATCGCGACACTATCGAAAAAACAAACAAAACGTGAGCAACCACGAATTCATTTTGCCGTTTTTGGTGAAATGGACAATCATGTTGTCCAAGTCGGGGGAGTTAGCAAGTAATCCAGCGCTTTTTTCAATCGTTGTGGGACCTGAGATCTGATTTTGAGTTCAAAGTGGTGATTTTTATCAAAAAATGCTGGTTTTTTTGGCAGACTTAGTTATGATTTTTTATTTCATCGCTAGGTATAATCTGTATTGTTAAATTTTCTTCCAGTGATGTTGTGTTGTTCCAAAGAATCGGGTGATTTTTGTCAGGTGATCAGAGAGCCTTTAAGAATTACCGTATCCTAGAATGCTTTAGAATGCAATAATGTACCGGTAATCAAAAATAAAGTAACCCAGAAAAACGTTTTGTGAATTTTTCTTTATTTTTGGTATAAAAGCGAGGTTAATAACGGCAGCGGAAAATGAAAAAAAAACAAAACAAAAATACTGTATTTTTGTCAACAATGTACCGGTAATAAAAATGCAATTTTTTTTTGTCAATTTTAGGAGTTTTCAACAATGACTCCAAACTGTTTCCCCGAAGGATATTCAACATGTAAGCAAATGGCCTATTTTTATTTTGTTTTTGTTTTTCGAGCACCACATCTTTCTTTTGTGTACTTATGTGAAAGAAAAAAATATATTTTTATCGTCCTTAAATTGTCTAACAATAATTTTTGGAAGCCATTATCCTTGCCGGGCATTTTTCATTGAGTCTAGGAAAAATCACACATTATTTTTCTTCTTACTCGCTCTACATTTTTATATTTTCTACATTTCTTTGTGCCGGTCGAGTTTATTATGCTCGCCTTTTTGTAAACAATAAAACTGCTCAGAACGTTTGCTTTGTTGTGCACATTTCAGAGTGCAGTGAACGCGAAATATGTTTTACCGAAGTTTGTTATTTTGTTATTTTTTAGCAAGCTTTTTTCCGTCAGTGTTGATTGAAAATGGGTATTTTTCATATTTTTGTGCGTCTTGAGATATTATAATAATTATTATAATAAAATAAAATAAATAATAAATAAAATATAAATTTTAAAATCATTCAATTTCTGCCTGCGGTTGAGTCGCTCTAATTGCATTTCCATTTTTAGCTTTTCATGTTGCTCCGAGCTGAAAATATTAACATGCAAAATTTCATCATTTATAATCGGGTTAAGAGTGGGATTTTTTGATGAATCCATCAAATTACTTTTGCAATTTTTGGCACTTACCACAACAACCCAAAAACATTTGTTTACTAATGTAACTTATTTTAATTTGATTTTTTGCTTCTGCTCGGTATTGGCCAACAATAAGGAGTAAATTAATTAATGTACAACTTAGTTAAAAAAATTTTAGTTAAAAAAGGAGAATTTAATTTGTTTTATAATGTAATTTATTTTAATTTATCCTTTTTTGGTCTCTACATTTCAAATGTTTTTTAATTCTATTTGAAACGCTTTGAGCGCTGTAAACAGTTTTAACTGTGAACAGGCAGTTTTGGAGAGTCACACTCAAGAAAACGTTATTCAATTTTTTCAATTCAATTAAGCTACTTGAGCATTTTTACTTAATTAATTGAGCGACAATTCAAACGTGTCTTATTTCAGAATTTTACCAATTGTTTTAAGTTATGACGTTGCGACTAAATAATTATTTTATTTTTAACTAAAACTGTAGTTAAAAAAAGAATGTGTTGTGTTTTAAAATAAGTTTTACAGAAGTTTGTTCACTTTTTTTTTGATTTGAAGTTTTCCGTTCGAGAATAAGAAGCCGTTTGTCATTAACGTAACGCTTTTTCCCATCTTCGATTGTAAATAATAAGTTATCAACAGTTTTATACCAACAGTTTGCATTAAAAATGGGTTTTTTCATATTTTTGTGCGTCATGATAACATAATTTTGTCAGCATACAAGTAATTTTTGTGGATCCATCTAGCGAAAATTTTGCTTTTTTGCACATTATTTTGCACACATCTCACATGTACACAATTGTTTTTAATTTTTGCAGTCACATTGTTGATCCATCTAGCGAAAAACGTTTAAAATCATTCAATTTTTGCTTCTGGTTGAATTCTTCAATTTTGCTCCTCCGATTAAATTTTTTTTCATATTTTTGTTGTCTTCTTGGATATCTTTCAACGTCTTTTTTTGAAAATCCTAAATCTATTGTTAGTCGATCCATCTTTGTAGGAAAAAAGCGTTACCGTTCAAGTACGTTCTGGGTCTCAAAACGAAAAACATTTACCAAGGTATACGGTAAAAAGTATACGGTACACAGGTACACAAGTATACAGTAAAAATAATTTAAAAAAAAGTTTTAAAGTGTCCAGCACTGGCCGGTTCGTAGAAAAATCATTTCAAGAACAAGTTTGAAATTCGTGAAATTTGGAGAATGCACAAATCCTAATTTTCAAAAACAAATGATTTACATTAATGTCTCTGCAAACTGGCCAGCGCTGGTCAGTTTCATTTCTTATTACACTTTATAGAATGTTCTGGAACATTTATTCAGGAATTCCGTTTGAGACACAAATGGTCCAAAGAAGTGGCCAGCGCTGGTCAGTTTTAATGCAGTTACCTCAATTTCATTCTTAAGCCGGGTCAAATGGCAAGCGCTGGCTTTGCCGGCGCTTGCCAGCTAAACACTTCATTAGCAGTTTTTTAACGGGTAAATTCTTTCGTCTTTCAGGTAAGGTCTTTTAAAATGTCTTTTAAAATGTCTTTTAAAATGTTTTTTGTAAGGTCTTTTAAAATTATTTGTTGGGAACGCGTGACGTGAAAACGTGAATAAGCGAAAGTGGACATTTAAAGTACTCATGTTTACTGCAATCAAAACAGGAGTCCATGAAACCGGGTAGACTGAAAAATAACAATTTTCTAAAGTATAGCGGAATAAACCATTTAGAATTTGTAGAAAAAGGCTAACGCTTTTAAAGGCTGGTTTACTTTAGTAGTTTTTTAAATTTGACATTAAGAAAAATTCACTTCAACGGGTAACAGGTACCTAGTCTTTGTACTTTTAAAAGTAAAAAGTATACATCTACTTGCTTCTGATTGAATCTTTTTTTCTCCAAAAATTTTTTTAGATATCATATTTTTGTTCTTGTTGGCCTCCTGGATCGAAGAAGGATGTATATCCCCAGAGTACAAATATTAATATTAAATCAACATTTGTTCATGTTCAGACGCTTCTGGAATTCTGAAACGAGTTTTCAACAATGAGCAATTTATGCAATTTATTTAAGCAATTTCTTGCAATTTTTATTTGTTAAATAGTCAGTTATCAATTTATAATCAACTATTTTTAATTGAAAAATTTAAACCGTTAATATCCGTTAATTAATAAAAAAATTTTTAAGTTGATCCGTAGATCAAATTGATCAAATAATTCAGACTAGTATGTTTGCACCTTTTTTTGTGCGCATTTCTGTTATTTATTGGAGCATTTGCTTAGTTTATCAAAGCATTAAAGTAAGCTTTTCACTGCAATTTAGCGCAAAATTGTTAAAATGCAGTAAAGATCAACAAAGAGTTAAAGCAGAGAAGCCAATTTTTTGTTTGAAAAAGGACTGCACGCGAAGCGGCTTGTATTACGAAAATTTCAGTGAACTTTGAACCGTCAGTGAGCTAGTTTATTTTTTGTTAAAATTCACAATTTGCCGCCAAAAGTTTTGTTTTTTTGTTGTTTTTTTTCCAAAATTTTGCTAATTAAAATTGGAAGTTTGATATGTACAACATGTCAACACAAAAATACTTTTTATGTCTCCGTCAACTAGTGTAATGCATTTATCTGCTGTGAATTCAGTGTTTAGGATTTTTGAGTACATCTCATGATCTCAGTATGATTTCAGTGAACCTTGAACCGTCAGTAAGCCAGTTTATTTTTTGATATAATTCAGAGAATGCCGCCAAAAGTCATTTGACGAATGGTAAATGGTGAATTTACTTGTAAATTGTGGGAGATGATTGAGTTTCCAATCGTTTTATCAAAACAGCCAGGATAACAAAAGTAAAAATAATTATTTCTGTAACGAGCATTTTCGGTCTAAACGCCGTTACGTAATTCAATTAATTAATTTGTTGATTTGGCATTTATGAAATTAATTTTTAATAATTAAAAAGAAAAAAAAGAACATACAGAAAACAATTTGTACGAATAAATCACAAAATGTTTCTTAAAAAATTAATAAAAAACTTTAACAGTTGTTGTTCTAGGTTTTAAATATTATTTTCAAATTTGTGTGCATCTTTGGAAGTTTGATATTTGATATGTAATTTTCAACACTAAAATAATTTTTGTGCCGCCGTCCTCAATCCATCTGGTCACTAGTGCATTGCATTTATCTGCTGTAAATTCAGTGTTTATAATTTTTGCATCGCAATGAAAGTCCAGTCATTGAGCTAGAAATAAAATCAATCAAGATTTCTTCTTTTTGAGTTTTAGATTTTTTTAAAATTACATTACTCCCCGAATTAGATGTCATTTAAATCGACAAAAAGTAGAGTAGTCAAAAAAGAGTCCATTTGCATCATTGCATCAAAGAAAACACAATAACACAAGAAATATTTTTGTTATAGTATATTCAATTTCAAGTTTTTTTTTCGGATTTTTTCGGAAATTTTTTGTGGAATTATTTGTTTATTATTTCATTGATTAATTGAGTTAAACATAAATAGTTAAACATTGAAAAAATAGCGGAAATCTGTTGAAACTAATTAATTTTGTTTGCGGTTTGATCCTTCCAATTGAAGACATTTTTTACCCTTTCAGAATTGCCATGCTAGTGCTTTTGCGTTGGCCTTACTTTTCTAAAGAATTTTTGAAAGTCGTTTATTGGTTAATAAATAAAAATAAATGATTTTATTATAAAGGTCTTTTTCACATTTCTTGGCGACGCAATCCAGTTAATTTTAAAAACTTGAATTTTTGCTTCTGGTGTCATCATTCTAATTTAAAAAGTTTTCGTTTTCGGATTCGGATTCGTACACACTGCGAACGATGCTGATCTTGCTGTTTGCAACTTTAGCTTTTTAAAACAATTCTTGCTGCTATTTTCAGTTAAAAAAATGAATTATATTGCTGTTAAGGTTTTGGCACTTCTATTTGAATCAAAACTGCATGGCAAAAGGAAATTCAGTTTAAGGAAAATAAGGAAAATGGCACTAGTGTACTTCAGCCGACCACGCGGTATTTTAGCCGACCATGGAAGTTTAGCCGACCACAAAATACTTTAGGCGACCAAAAATTATTTAAACCGACCAGAAATTACTTTAGCCGACCAGCTCAAATCACAGAATAGATTAACCGACCAATCTTTTTTACCAAAACTTTAACCGACCAAAAGATATTCTATTTGATTTTATAAAACAATTAGTTGACCCACAATCGCTAGGACGACTCCACGGCCAATTAGAAGACAAATTAGGCCTCTTTAAAAATTACCGCCTGCACAAAACACCAGAACTCTCGTAACAGTACGAACGGGCCCGACGCACAAAACTCTCCCGGGCCGCCTTATAACAACGACTGTCGCTACTTAACCTTCAATACAAAATGCACTCTGGAAATTATAGAAATTTGGTAAAATCAAGACCATTTGCTTATAGCAAAAGTTTGAATTTTGAAATTGATGCTGAGTTCTCCGGTTTAAATGCCATTTAAAATAATTTCTCCGGTTGTTTCGAAAGAGGAATCGCTTTGGTTTGATTGAATTGAGCGATGTGAGATGTTTCAAAGGAGAAATATCAAAGGATTCAATATTGCAGAGTTTTATTCAAAGTTAATTGCCGGAAAGCACTTGTAAACTTAATATCTAACGGTCGGTTAAAATCCTGCGGTCGGTTAAAGTATTAATTTTGGTTGGCTAAAGTCGTGAGGTCGGTTAAAATATTTTCTGGTCGTCTGAAGTATTTCTTGGTCGGCTAAAATACTGCGTGGTCGCCTAAAGTACACTTGTGCCAGGAAAATTGTAACATTTCAGTTTTTTTTTATTTTTTCGTATTTTCGACTTTATAAATTGCAATTTCAAATTTTTAGATCAATTTTTTGAATTTCGCATTTCGCGTACCGACTATCGATCGCGCTCCGTTTTCTGTATCTATCGAATTCATTATCAACTGTTAAAACTGCCCAGTACATTTTAAACTAAAATTATGTTAAAATTATGTTATTCTTTGATTGTGCGAATCGTTTGAGAAAATGAATTTCTTTTCTAACTTTTTTGAAGACACGATTGACACGCTGAAGAATGTGGTCGTATGTTTTTTCAGGATTGACATTCGATGGGAACGCAATGTAGTTAATGTAACTAGTACCGTCCATCTAGTCTTCACCTTGCATCTTGCATAAATGTTTTCTTTCTTTCGGGTTTTTGTTAAAATTAGATCTTTTTTGAAGAGAGTTATTCTTTTAAAAAATAGAATCGTACAGGCTAGTTCCAGTTAGTTCCAGCTTTGAGTTTATTTGTTTCTTGTCTTTCTAGTACACACCTTCTCCAATCCTTTCTTGTCATCATGTAATATTGAATTAAATTAAATTGATTTTTTTTAATTAAACATTTAAAAAACAGGTATAAACAGGTAACTATAAGGTTACAATAATTTATTTTAAATTGTGCACAAAATCTAAGTTCAAACAAAGAATCAAAAAGTAATCAGATTTCTAAACATCTGTTTTATTTGTAATCTTTTTGCTATGGCTGTAATGAAAGATGTGAAAGTCCAATGTCATTCAGGATCTGCATTTGGTGGGAACGTAGTGCAGTTAATAAGTTTATACGCTGCAATACGCGTTATCCGCGATTCTACTTTATTGTGCTTTTCAGTTAACTTAACAATTACAGTATTTATTGGTATTTTTGTGGATTCGTTTTCAGTTATTTATTTTCATACACCCACAGGCATGCTTGTGATTTACAGATTGTAAGAGCATAAAAGTGGGTCATAGAAAGTGTGGGATTTTCTGTGCAGAACGGAGGTGAACGCGCGCTCATTTTTTAATTTCGGTTTTTTATGAAAAAATGTTTATCAATAATTTTTGCACCGATCGTTGAAAGTTGTAATTTAAATTTTAGAATTTCGACGTTGTGAATGATTGATACAGAAAATTATTTGTTGCATGGAATTTCAAATAAAAACAAATTTCTTTTTTTTGAAAATCACTGAACAAAAAATAGATGCGAGAAATTCCGTTTACAGTGCGAAAAAAACGTTTTGAAAAAGAGTCCATTTCCATCATCGTAATTTTTATAGAGTTGAAAAATCTGTGTATTATTTAATTATTTAATTGATTAATTGGCTAATTAATTAAATTGGCCAGTTCAATTCAGACTGTTCCCAATTTTAGCTGCATAAAGTATCGGTATGTTAACGTTAATTCACAAACTAGTTTTTAAATCGGTTAAGTGGTTGTGGCGTTGGCGAGAAATTTTTGCTTAAATACATATCTAACCGTTGAAAAAATAGCGCAAATCTGTTGAAATTTTATTTTATTTTTGTTGGTGGCTCCCTCCAATTCAAGAAATTTTTGTACCTTTTCAGAATTGCGCATACTAGTGCACTTGACCTTACTTTTTTTTAACAATTTTTGAAACGTGGTTAAAAAATAAAAATAAATAATTTTATTATAAAGGTCTTTTCCCATTCACGGTCGAAGGAACCCAGTAATATTAATTTTTTTGTCATTCAAATTAGCCCCAAATTATCAGATATTTCAAATTTAAATAATTTTGCATTAGGTTCAACTAATTATAATTTACAATTTAAATTGGAGGATCAATTATTGGAATACCGAATTTCGGTTTTCGATTATTTTTTTAATTTCTGTAATTAAGCAACCAAACTGTAAGAACTTGAATTTTTTGTTTCCGTTTTCGGATTCGCACATATTCGGTGTAAAAGTTTTATTTTATTTTAAAGAAAATTATATTTCTTAATTACATTAAAAATTAAGTTTATTTTTGGTCTCTGACGACCACTTCGCAACGAAAAACGGAAGACTTACCGTACGCATCTGTCATGGTCTGCATTACAACTGAGAATAACTGGAAAGATTTAGTTTAAATCTATTTAAGTTTAAACAAAATAAATTTTAATTTAATTTATTTTTTTTTATTTCGTTGCTGTTTTTGCAGTTTCAATTCTTGTTTAAACCGTTCAACGGTTGTTTTTGTGCACAACTCGCACAATTTTTCAACAAATAAATTAATGGTACAAAAAATCTGTTCAAAAAATTGTTCAAAATTCTCTAAAATTCTCACTAGCATCGAGCTTCATAGCAAGATGCTGTAGACGCACTCGGTGTCAAGATCAGGTCGGTTGTGCAAGAAATCAGTTCAAATTCATTTTAATTGAGCTCGTTTGGTTTTGTCTCTCCGAAGCATAAAATAATTGTACAATGTAATTATTTTTGACGCTTGATTCTTCTTCGTACTTCTTTTTCAGTGTTGACTGCTCATGCTTGTTGTCATACCTGAAAACATAACATCTCATTGATAGGCGATAAATTTTAAAGATGTTGCAAATTCCTTCAAAAGTGAATCACAATCGATTGTTGTCATGACTCGAAAATATCAATCGCTTTCTTGGCTGCTACCTAAGCTTTTATTTTAGTCTAATTTTTTGCAATCATAACAATTTTGCAGCTACGAATCCTATCAAGCTTTAACCATTTTTTGTTAATTCCATACATAGAATCACAACTAAATAAATTCGTATGGAAATCGATATCGCGTCATCCATTTTGACTGCGCAAGCTTAAGAATTTTTTATTCAATACATTTTTGAAGTCATGGTTTTTCCCTCTTCCAAGACTCCCAAGAAACTCCCAAGACCGACCATAATTGATGTTATTACTCGGAAACACCAATGAGACCGCTTTTGGCTACTACCTAACAGTAAGCCTTCTTTTTCGTGGAAGCTCTTTCAAGCATAATTATCGCTGTGTGCTCAGTATTGTACAAATTCCTCGCTTTTGTATTTCATTGTACCGTATGCAGGTAACAAAATCTTTGCTTGCATTTAACCCAATATTCCTACTTATCTTTGATCGCACCTTTAGTGTGATTTTCAATTATCTCTAATGCCAATTATACCAGTGGATACATATCAAATAGAAAGTGTGAATGAAAGGTATTTTTGAGGGACCATAAACGACAACCCCTATATGTACAAATAAAAGTTTCTTTAAACAAAGTTACAAGTAGAATAACAATTTCTGCAAAATTCTTTCTCCCTTTCTCAGAACCCTTTTTTTCACATTTTAAACTTGTTAGCGCGATCTCGTATAGCAAAGCCGATATTTCGATTCTGCTCTGTAAACCTGAAAAAAGAAGCAAGTTTCACGGTTAGTGTGATTTTCCAATATCCTCTCTTTCTTTAGTAATTTGTTCCAAGACGAATATGTTTTTTACAGCAGCTTCTGAAATTCTGAAAAAAGTTTTCAACAATGAACAATTGTAAACGAATCTGTGAAAATTAAAATTTCAAATTTTTGAACAGCACATCAATTTCAACACAAAAAAAATTTTTGTACCTCTGTCTTTATTTCAATAATACCAGTGAATATTATTAAATAATAAGTTTAAATAAAAGGTATTTTTGAGGGGGATCATATACGACAACCCCTACAGAAATAAAAATTTCGCATTTAACAGATGCAATGATTTCATTTAAAATGCATTAATTTTTTAGATTTTTGTAAACTATTTTAAAAATATTGATTTTTCAATTATTGCTATCAGCGCACTCAAATGGAATGGAACAGCGAACTGGAAATTTTAATATTTGCTTAGTTTAATAGTAACATTTTTTAAAAGCTACTCCCCATACCAATCAGAACCATCAGAATTTTGCTTAATGTTCTGTAAATTTAACACCTTTTAAACTTAGAGGATAACCTAAAAACGAGGCAAGTTTTACAGAAACCTACTTATCTCTCATTTTTCAAATGCATTGGCATATTTTTGGCTTGGAGTATTCATATACTTCAATTGAATTGAAGTTTCTCAAAAAAGAACAACATTTTTGCAATTTTCAACGATGATTAAATTTTTGGACAGTTTAAACAAATGGCTTGGATCGCAAACTGAAAAATAAAATTTCTTATGTTTCAACATACCGCGAAGGTTAATCACTCAAAATTTCCTCATCATTTGTTCAAATCGCAATCGTAGTTGTACTCTGATACTTGCTTGTCTGAAGCGTTGTTTTTTTGGCTCTACTAGCGAATCGGGGCCAAAACTAAATTAGAGGGCCCATAACTAATTGAGAGGGGCCATAATTCGGAATAAGGACCCTAAAATTCTCTAGGCTTCGTACTAAGACCCTAAAATTCTCTAGGCTTCGTACTAAGAGCAGGCTTAGGCTTAGGAGCTACCGCAGGGTTTTTTGTTCTTTGTAACGCATTAGTTTTGGGATATAAAATGGTAAGTTAAAAATGTTATGGCCCTCATTCCGAATTATGGCCCCTCTAATTTAGTTTTGGCCTTTATTCCAAATTATGGCCCCTGTCAATTAGTTTTGGCCCTCATTCAACATTTTGGCCCCTCTGATTTAGTTTTCGCCCTTATTCCGAATTATGGTCCCTCTAATTTAGTTTTGGCCCCGATTCGCTAGTAGAGCCGTTTTTTTTTATTAGTTCATTTTGTTGTGCAAGAAATGAACTCAAATTCAAATTTTTATTTTTCCGATTTCTTGATTTCGGAGGCATTAAAAAACAGTTTGATTATTTTTGATCGATGAAATTTGACGCTTGATTCCCTCCAAAAAATCGTATCGCTTTATCACTGTTGACTGCTCACATTCGTTCTCAGCAAACCTGAAAAACATATCATCTCATTGATAGGCACAGTGGAAGCAAAACACTTACTCGATCTTTCGAGCTTGACGTTTTTAGCATTTTAGTATAACATCATTTTTGCCTGAACGCTGATAGTTTTCTTGATAGCTGATAACAATTTTCACTATATACTGTATTCTAAAGTTGCAGATAAATTTAAATCGTTTAAAAAACGAGTTACAAATAGAAACAACAAACCTATCTGCCAAAAATCGCATAAATGGCATTTTTTAGATTCAACTGAACAATCGCAGTCCTCAGACCAATGGCAGGCTTTGTAACCTGCAAAATTAATACATAAAATTTTTTTGCGTGACTTCATTTTATATTCAATCAATAGGTGCCGCTAGGGATTTGCATTGAAAACTCAAAAATAGTTTAAATGCACCTCGGAAAGTCAGAATTTCAGTGCTCGGATTCAATTTTTCATCACTTATTGCAATTTAAAATAAAGTTGTTCGTTTGCAGACTGCAAGAGTCTTTGAAGAAGAATCGTGCAGTCCTCGGACCAATGATTTCGAATCAATGATTTTGTTTCGGCAATTTTTTTGCTTGCCCCCGTTGTATCATCGATAGGAGCTGCTGAGAAGTCGGATTTTTTAGAATTTGCAACATTTTCATGCAAAACTAACGTTTTGTTCACCGAATTTTGAAATAGTTAGCTCTCTTTAGAAGGCGCTCTGAGGCACCTGGCAATAAAACAAACTTACATTGTAGTATCAATTGCAGTGAGAATTCAAAAATCGTTGAACACAATCCTTTCTCCTTTTTTTTAAAGTCAATCGAGTAGCGCTGAAATTATGCTTTGGTGATATTATCTCAAATCCATAACTTACTCCAATCGCTGAAGACCGGAAAGTGATGAAAAGTCCCTTTTTGCGTGCCTATAACGGTACATTTGATTTGTATTTGCGCCAAGTTCTGATTTATTTTATTCTTTTTATGAACAGCTTTTACAGCTAGTCCTTCAGTAACTGTACAATCGTCTGACAGAAACGATTACCGGCATTTTTGCAAAAGTGTTTTTACAGCAATTTGGCTAGAAAAATCACATTTTCTCAGAGCACTAATCTGTTTTTCACTTAATTACTTTACCTCAATTTGGCACTTTACCGACAAAAAGCAAGCGAAAAAACCTGTCCAATGTTCCACATCTTGAATGGTGAAAATATATTTTGATGCAGATTTGCTTAGTTGACAAATCAACCATTTGAAAATGTGGATTTGGTCTTGGTTTGCAGCATAAAAGTTGGCATTTACAAGCAAAATAGTTTGTCTAATCCTCCAATCCAAACAATTTCATTGTAAAAAGCTAAAATATTGGTTCGAATTGCAAAATAATCGAATTTGATCGTTTTATTATCGCGAGGAGTAGTCCAATTTTCTGGAAATTCAATTCCAGGGGTTCACAAAGGCGCAAAGCACAATGTTCGAAAACAAAAGAGTAAAACTTGCATTATGGTTGCGCTTGCATTGATAATCCTTTCTTCCAAAGTCAGCATGTATGCAGAGTATACAGCAGAGCAATCGAGCAGTCTTCGCTGCAGTGGCACAGACTATGTACTACCAGCATATATAATATGAATTTTTGTTACAAATTTAAGCGTTAATAAAAAACTTTCAATTGGTATTTTATGAACATCAAGCGAAGTGTCCGTGTCTTACATCTTACAGTTGATCGCTCGAATTAAGTCGTCAAAACAGCGAAGCTGCACTTATTGCAGCTTTGTTTGGTCAACAAATTAACCATTTGTAAATGTGAAAATGTGAAAAATGAAATTCAATACGAATTCATTGTAAAAAAAACTGTCAAAAAACTTTTGTTCGAAGTGCAAAAATTAAATTTTATCATTTTATCATTGCAAGGAGCCGCTAAGTAGCCCGATTTTGTCAAAATTACAACATTTTAATGCAAAACAAAAATTTTCTTCTTTTTGATGTTTTTTTAAAGTTTAACTATTGGTTTAACACTTCCAGGGGCTCAGTGTGCAGAATGTTTGGACTGAAAACACTAGCATGCAACTTGATACGTTCCACGCTAGCACGCTTAGACTTGATAAATTCACAAATATTTGATTTGCGAACTCCAATACGAAATCTCATATTCAAATAAATGCAACACAACTCACAAACGATGCCCAGATCGTTGATTGATCAGACGCCGCTGCAATTCCAATCGGGAAATGCACTTATCGGGTCGCGCACTTGTTTTCTAAATGGATGAACTAATAAAACTTCATTTCACCAGCATTACACACAAAACGGATTTCCACAATCCTCCATTCGATCAGGCTTCATAGACGCAACAACAAGGATCGTAGAGCGCTCGTAGAATTGCATTCGTTGTAATGTGATGATTTGACGCTATTTTTCATTTGAATTTCCAAGAAAGGTTTAATAAGAGTAAAACTCACATTCTAGCTAATCGCCTGGAAATGCAGGAATTTGGTCTTTGTAGTGAATGAATTCTCCTAAATTATTTTTCGTATTAACATTGAAATTTAACTCGCAAGAAATTTCAACAGTAACAAACTCACATTGGTTGCAAACGGTGCTCAGCGTTGATCGACAGAGATTACGGTGTTAGTTACCTGAAATGCGCACTTTAAGGACCCACGTATCAATTGAGAGTTGCAAACGCGACAAACGAGCGCGTCGTACAGCGAAATCGATCGCCGGCGCGTGTGACCGCGAGCGGAATCGATTGCCGAGTCACTCGCTCCCGAGGGCGCGTCGCTCGAAGCGATCGGCGGTGCTTGTGCTCACGCGTGTCACATGCGATGTTGCATTGGTCATCTGTTTGCGTCCCATCTGATAAGAGATGCACAGGACATCAGCTTTATAGGCCATTTCCGTGGGGCTTTGTTGATGACGAAATATCCAAAGAGCCCTTGGAACTCCCTCAACAGTTGGATAGCGTAATCCTACAGAACATACAAACCCGAAAACCAAAAAGATATACATATCATAGATGAACAGGATATCAGCTTTTCAATTATATCGTTGCGACGACGAGTCTTCTGCGATTCTCCGATGAATCGTAGCGCTTTGAATGACATTGGCGTCGACACTGATCGAGCTGTTCTTGCAAGTTTCGCTGATTAAATACATTAATTGTTATCGGAGCAATGATTTCTTGATTTCCGCCGTAATTGTTTGCTCCACTGACTTGCTGACTGCCTCCGTTGATGACAGCTCTTCCTCCGGCACCACCCTCGCCTCCTGTCGCACGTCCTCCAGCACCTCCTTTCGCTAATCCTAAGCTATCGGCATAGCTTCTAGAGCTTCCACCTTGGCCACCAGAAGCAACAGATTCTGGTTTGCCCATAGTGGCCCCAATTAAAGCGGCTACTCTGAAAGTAGTTGGAATTTAATGGAAAACGTAAAGGAAACCAGCGACTTACGCGTCTGCGGGAACTGAGCGGACGGTTTGCAGCTTGATGAAAATAAGAAACAGAACAGTTTTCATAAACTCGCTGTGCAGATTCCGTGAATGGACCAATTTCGACAGGTTTATAGGAGCCAGTTCATCGATCAGGTCGTCTAAATTCAAGATTTTAATGTAATCTCTCTGCAAGTGCATATCGCCTACGTATTTGTTTAGCGACTTTCTTTGTAGTCCGCTCTCAAAAATGCGCCAGATACCGAGCAGTTTATGCTCCTGGTTCACGTGCTTGAAGGCGGTGCAATAAATTGAGAAGCGTTTCAAGACCGCAATGTCTGATCAGCTCTTCAAGCCGAGCAATTTTCGTCTGCATTTCTGAAATGAAAGTTGGTAAAAGATCATCTAAGAGAAAAGGCAAAGAATTTTGGGTCTATAGCTCGAATAGGCGGCATGAGCTCTTCTCAATCGATTGCCGAGTCACTCGCGCTGTTACTCCGGCGCCTCCGGCGCTCGCAGTCACGCGGTCAGCGATCGGCGGATGCTTTTATAAATTTGAACGAATTTTGGGTGAATTTTATGTTTAAAATCAAAATGTCAAACTCACGTTTGGTTGCACACGGTGCTCAGCGTTGATCGACAGAGATTACGGTGTTAATTACCTGAAAATCGTACTTTAAAGACACGCGCATCAATCGAGAGTTGCAAACCCGACGAAGAAGCGCAATCGATCGCGTGTGACCGCGCGCGGAATTCACTACTGCGTCAGTCGCTCTCGCTGGAAGCGATCGGCGAGGTCACGTGTGGTGTTGCATTTTCGTGTGAAGGTCATCTCACTCTCACAATTTTGTACTGTGAACTGTACTGGTTTACCGGCGCTTGCCGGCACACCATTTCATTTACGGCTTTCAATTTTTCCTAAACGGGTTAATTTAACATGAATTTCAATGGTGCACCGGGTCAAGTGGCAAGCATACAACTTCATTTATTTTATTACAGTTTCAGTTAACTCATTTACATTTTTCAATGACATCGTATTTCTTGAGGACGTGCCTCAGCACAGTGGCCTGAGTGTCCGATTGCTGCAGGAGCATTTTGAGACTCTGGAGATGCTCCGACCAGACTTCTGAGATGTCCGGCTTGTTGTTGATGATGACTTGAACGTCCGGTGAAGCTCGATCCTCCGCGTGGAGTGCGCATCTCCTCTCGTTGCAGGATCGAAGATTCATCCTCTTCGTAGCGAGGGGAAGGTGACATGATCAAATCTTCCATTTCTGAATGAAAGCGATGAGTCACTGGATGATGGATGCAGCGCAGGCGCGAGAATGAATGCCTCTTGCGGATCGCTGCTCTTATGTCGGATCGCCTAGCGGTGCTAAGAGGGTGGGAGGGGCAGCTCAGGTTCATGGTCGTAACCATGATAGATTTCAATTACCATTAATCGTCTACCAATAGCGCTAGCGCGTTCCACGCTAGCACGCTATTAGCGAATCAAATTGCTCTCGTTCGCCTATTAATTAATAGGGATAGACCATTTATGCTATTTGTCACGCATATTTACCTGCCTAAAGTGCTGCTGACTGAGAAGAGGTGCCTGAAATTCATTGTTGATGTTTAAAAAAGAGTTTTAAACTCACATTTGATGAATCGTGTATCGCATTTTTGTGAAAAAGTTCAATTCGTCATAAATTCAATCGTGTATTCCTGTGTGCAATCAGTTTGTTAAATTGCGTCTCTTGCCAGCACTGACTAAACATTTGTGGTTAACAATTTCATAAGATAAGTAAAAAAAGAGTTCAATTTACCGTTTTGCACCATTTATTCGTTTTTTTTTTGATTGAACTCAAAAGGAGTAGTCCACTGACTGACACTGACAGGTCGCCTAAGCCGCTAACGAGTGTTCCGCTCGCAGCTGGACTAATCGCATTCTTAAATAAAGTTTTTTTTACTTAAACGAATAAAAAAAACGACTAAACTCACAATTCGGTGCAGACGCTCGTCAGCGTTAATCAAACAGAGATTACGATTTCAATAACCTGAAATTAACTACTCGCTGTATCATACATTAAAATGTGCTAACGACTATGTAGGTCGTTGAACACTGGCAAGTTGTTTTCTCACTTTAAAGCGCGCACTGTGCACAAGTTCTGGCAAAAATTAATTTACCATCAAAAGATCCATTTACCTTCTAAACGGGCAATCGCTCTCGCGGTGGAATTCGCTCCGACGGATCGATAAGTTTTCCGAACGGCGCTTTCAATCCAATCGTTTAACGCCTCTTTATTTGCGTTAAACATGTTGTAAAATTGAAAACTCACGGCACGCGTTAGGAATGGTCGCAATGTAAATGGTAAATGTTGAGTGTTGTTCCCGAGCCATGTTGTCCACAGGCCTAAATTTCTATTTTTTGAATGATTTCAGTTAAACTATAAGTCACATTTGCGCTATTTAAAACGAAATTGCTCTCACCATCAGAAAGAAACTTTGAGGCCGGGACAAACTGAGCCTTGTCGTTGGCTTGACTCGAGAAGGAGAGCCTCAAACCGTCACTGAGACCTTCATTGATTACAGTACTCACATTTGCTGACTTGTAAATCGGAGCGCTTCGGGTATTTTAATCGTTGTATGGCCTGTATTTTCTTGCTGTAAACAGTGATTGATCTAAATAGATGTCAGTTAGCACAGAACCAAGCAACTCCATGCTATCAAAACGTCGGAATGCGAGCGTTTTTAGGCACAACACGATCATGAAATCCTAAAAAAACAAGGACCAATGAAACAACTCACAATTGGTTGCAAACGCTGCTCAGCATTGATCGACAGAGATTACGGTGTTAATTACCTGAAATTCGCACTTTAAGGACACACGCATCAAGCGAGAGTAGCAAACGCGACAAACGAGCGCGTCGTAAAGCGAAATCGATCGCCGACGCGTGTGACCGCGAGCGGAATCGATTGCTGAGTCACTCGCTCCCGAGGGCGCTTCGCTGGAAGCTATTGATCGGCGGTGTTTTTTGTATTTTGCGTTATCGCCAAGCAGTGATGCCATCGTTCTTCGCACTTTGTACATCTAAGGTTGCAACAGCAATTATCATTGCTTAAACGTTTCTGTTTTAAAACCCGAATTTTCACTCGAAAAATATCGAAACCGCAAAAAGCATGTTAACGTCTTTCAGCCACACAAAAACCAGTATTTTATTTGAATTTTTGGTGTTTGTCAATGTCAACTGTCAATGTGCTGCGTCCGCACGTTTGCTTGTCCTCGGCATCCAATTGCCGTCGAGCTTGTTCGGGAACAACAGCTCAAAGTAGGCTGGGCTGTAAGTTTCATTCCAGCCCTAGCGTCCCAGTGGTCGTTAGGCGTTTGTTTTGTTTCAAACGTTGTGATTAATGTAGCCTGAAATTTTTTTAGTGTTTTAATCAAATTGCCGATCAATAAAAGGAGCTTACAATGGAAGTTCCACAGCTTTCGAACTTTTGCCTTTCTTCTGCAGTCCCTTTCCACCTTATCGACTGCTTGAGATGGCTGCTCGGCTCCAGTATCGCACTGGATGACCTCGCGCAGCCCAAACTAAACCTTTTACAATTAGCATTTCAGTCTGAATTGTTAACATTTACCTGCGACCAAATGAAGACGGTTGTGAGCGCCAGCAGAAACACCGTACCACGGGTGTTAATGAAATCCGCTCGGTCAATACACCAACGTGCACTGACCAGCATCGAAGAAACTGCAGCGTTCGTCGTTTTTATCTGCAAAAATTAAACATTTCATTTAAAATGTCGTGAAAACGGGATTGGAGCAAAAATTTGCGTTTTGTCTTGAACGCGCTCCTCGCTGCCACCGTCGACGGTTGCGCTAACCGTATGAAGATGGCGATGTGGCAAAAGACAAGCGCCGCGGCTTGTTGAGATTAAAAAATGTCGAACTAACCTCCTAAGTGGATCAGTGGAAACATCATTGGTGCGATGTTCTCGTCATAATAGGGAATTGTACGAAGTCTACCATAGTTCTCGATTGAGAAGTAGGTGCCGCGAGGGAATTTCGCAGTCCCTTCGTGATCTTCGGATAGTTGACCCGTAGTTCGTCGTCAAAGGCTCTTTGCAATCGGAGAACTTCTCTTCTCGAACTGTCAAAGTTCATTCTGGGACTTGCTGTCCTATCCAGGGCCAGCTGTTCCAAGGCGTGCGTTGCATGCTGAATGGCTAACACACCACAGGATACACCATCAGGCTGTGCGCGTCGCTCGTCAAGAGTAGCGATGTGAATGCGGAACACAACTTCTGGTAATCCGCAAAAATCGCGAATATCCTGGGCGGCCCTTTGCAGTGCGCGCGTAGTTTGATCGCCTTGTCGAACAATCTAGATTGCATGGATCAGAAAAGTGAGATGATTAAACAACTGACATCTATGGAGTCGTACACCAAAATGCGTCCGCTTTCCAGATCGATGATGGCTGGATTTGTGAGGTGGATCGGAACGACGACCAAATTACACGATTGCCTCTGGAAGATGAGATAATCCCGAGCGGGATTCGTGTATCTATCCCAACCGCGCATGATCCACATTCTGGTTAGTTTACGTTCGATAAAAACAGGAGCGTTCGTCGTTGTTATCTGCAAAAATTAAACATTTCATTTAGAGGCAAAATGTCGCGAAAACGGGATTAAAGCAAAAATTTGCGTTTTGCGAGCACTTTGTCGTGCGCGCGCACCTCGCAGCCGCCGTCCAACGTTGCGCTAACCGTCTGTGGACGACGAGGTGGCACACCCAACCAAGCGCCTCCGCGGCCGTCGGCTGTCACTGCGTTGCTGCCCTCACCATCTCTGTCGCTCGACGGTTGGACCGCCGCTGATCGATTATTTTGTAAAAGTGCACGGAAAGCTAATTCAGCGCTGCTGATGGCTCATTTGAGCGCCTAGTTGATTAAGCTGATAATCTACACAAATCAGACAAACCGTGCGTGATCCACATTGTGGTTCTGTTCGATGGCTTCGCAATAGACGTCCCTTGTTTTGAGAGGGTAGATTCGTCGAGGTCAAATTGTTTCTCTAGCCATTCTCCTGGCGTTTCATGTGGACCGGAATGGTCATGTCGGATCTTGGGGGCAAATCACGTCGTTAGTGATGCGCGCGAATACGTTGCTTTCTCCTTGGGAACGGTCTCTCGTGAGATCTCTTGCCCGCCACAGTTGGTTTACGTCCGATAAAGTTCAGCGATTATGGGTTGAAGTCGATTGTTAAGCTAAAACATGACGATTAGAGCAAGATTACGGTAGTGCTACTTGCGTAAATTTGAAGAAAATCCTCGTTGACTCGCCGACGGGTGCGGTAGAACTGAATGAAGGCGGGAAAACCGAGATTCGAGTCTGGAAAACTCTCAGTTTGGAAGATGGAAATGGAACAAATTGCAATAAGAATCAGGTTTTGGCATCGCTGCGCACATCGATCGAAGGACGGCGACGCAACTCACAATCAACCTGAAAGCGATGCCAATTCACTCACAGCGCTGACCCAAACGCAACAGACAAGTGGCTCGCGTCTCCGCTGATGACGCAATAAGGTCTGTTTTTGCGCAACAGATGCACTTGTCATCAGCTTTATAGGACAATCTAGTGAGCCCCAGAAACTCCTTCACAGAAACTCTTCAACAGAAACTCCTTCAACAGCCGTCTTTTATGAACTTTTGATCAAATCTGGCCCAAAAGCACAAACT
>MQUG01001162.1:0-11799 GCA_007213375.1 Steinernema feltiae | reverse complement strand
CGGTCATCATCGATCAAACGTCGTCACAGGTACGGTAATGTCGAAGAAAGGAACGTTGCACTGGGTTGCACCGGAGATTCTGAACGGAGGGAGGTCGTCCAAGAAGGTTCGTTCATTGGGAAGCGTTGCCATGCTGCTCTGTTGTTCTAGATTGACATTTGGAGTTACGGAGTGATCCTTCACGAGCTCATCTTCTGTTTCTACCCCACGATTGGATTCCTCGAAGTCGAAGTGGGCGCGCGAATCATTTCTCCCGAGGGGTATCCGCGGTCTCTGATTGCCCCAATTGAACAGATCGATTGCAGGCTGATTCCGCTTATTCCGGCGTCCATATTCCCTGAACTGAAGGCACTCCTCGACTCCTGCTTACAGGTTGATCCCATCCTGTCGTCCCACATTCACCGCTCTGAAGCATCTCTTGGAGAACACGAAGAATCAGTGCAGAAAGTACTCCGACTCGTTCTTCACTCGCATGCAGCAAGTGGGACGCGCGGTCTTCGAACAGCAACGCGAGAGATTGGAAGCGGACAATCTGTCGACGTCCGGGAATTTCGGTGACGAACAGATGCGGTGATGTGCAATGAGCATAAACGATTAATAATTGACGCGTGCGAGCAGTGGGCTTTTCTGGGTCTCTAAGCGAGCGATGGGGTGACGAGTTCATCTTCATGGATACACTCGTGCGTATCGACTGGAGACTCAGTTCTTTAATTCCCTGTGGACAAACTAGGATTGGAGAGCAAGGATCGAGCGTTGCTTCAAACAGCGCGCATCGTGTGCAATTCCCTGAATATCAGGATTAGCGCATTCCGAAAGCTGACAATGTGCAATTTGCCAGACGAGCGTCATTCGTCTGCTTCCGGCGCTTCTGCTCCGCCTCAGTTTCACGTTCTCCTCTCACGCGATGTCTTCCTTCCGCGCGGTCGCCTTCTGTTTCGCGTTGCTCTCAGCGGCGTTCCTCCGCATCGCAGAATCCGACGATGACCTCTGCAAGTATAATCCGCAACTCGGTGCGCACTCTCTCTCTCACAACGCCGATTAACTTGATTTTGCAGTCAAATTCCGAAGCACGTTCTCGAGTGTCGCGCATTCGAGCTGCTTGAACAATGCGACGTCCGTCCCGGCCGCCATCTGCATTCTCAAGTTGGCCAGCATGCTGCTCGAGCAGAAAGAGATCTTCGACGCGTTCGTCCTGTGCGAATATCGGGCGACCGCGCTCACCGCGATGATAATATCCAATCATCTGAGCGATGCCAAGGAGTTGGCTACCCAGAAGGAGAGCGCAAGACAGTCGCTTCCGAAGAACAAACGCGACGTGAGTTTCATTGGAAATGAGGATAAAATAAATAATTAATTCCAGGGAAGCGCGAAGCTGATGGATCTGCAAGTGATGGATTTCAACATGCCTCTCTACGGCTACATCAACACTGTGAACGTGACGAATCTGGAAAAATTCCTGAAAATGCAGATTGACGTGAGTTTTATCGCTGTATTGGCTTTGATCAAAGCGGGGATTTTCAGGCGAAAGCGCAGAAGGACATCGACAGACTTCGGAAGTTGCAGAAGAGGGAAAATTAACGCTTTTTGTTGGTTGTGAAAGGAATATTCCCTGCGATGATAATCTGTTGTTTGAAAGTGACTCGAGTGCTCGAGTTCAACCTTCTATGTATTACGTGTTCATTCGTTAAAAATAAGATCAATTTTTCAAGCAATTGCGTTTAACGCAGATGGGCTGAACGAAGCATGGCGGTTTCAGGCACTTGGGGCGATAGTTAACACAGGCGGTTCCCTTCAGGCAGACGAAGTTGGCACAGGCTGCAAGATGACACGTGGAATTGATTCATGTACTATCACCTACGTTCGTTCTCCACGTTGCACTGACGGAGGTCAACGCATTTGCCTTGGGAGTTGCGGAACAATCCGGGTTTGCAGGCGCATTTGCTCGACTTGCAGCTCTCCTTCGGGCATTCCGGAACGAGATCGGCGCACGTGGCCTCGCAGTCGCCACAGGTGTTCCACACTTCGTTATCGGAGCACGTTTGATTGCCGCAAGTCGGTAGAGTCACGCATTTGCCTTCGGCGTTGCGCACGTAGCCTGGAATGTTGCAGTGCAAGCAAAACTCCGGCTTCTGGACCTACCAACAACGCATTGACATTTCGGCGGTCCGCAAGTGGCGTCGCACTGAGGATTCGGGTCGTGGCAGCTCTCCTCACAGCGACTGCACGGTTTGTAGGCTTCGTTGTCGCCACATTTCGGCGTCGCGTTTGATTTCTGAGTGGTGGACGAAGCAAGGGCTACAGTAAGACAGAGAGCAAGCAGCAGACAACCATAAACTGCGGACATGACGAGAAAGTGACTCCATTCTCATCTTCACTCGCTTAAAATTGCGAATTTCGATTCCAAATTAAGATAACACCACTTTTTGACGGATCGTTTGACAAACGAGCGGAACCGGTATTCGCCTATGACGGCGGAAGAGGCTTGTTCAATGTCAAGGTTAGTCATCTCTGCGTGAATCAAACCAAAAAACGGAATAGAATTCGAAACTGCCGCCGACAGACGCCTCGCGAGAGCTTCGGATCGTGGAGCGCCTTGCAGCCAGTGAGGGAACGTTTCATGCAACGTCATTTATCAACGGGAACATCGCTTCCCCAAGGTCATCTCTGTCATTATCTGAGACAAAAGATAAGAGCGATCGCCCGCTTGTAGACGCATCTCGACGGAAGAAATTTGACGTTCGGGAACACGCGTGTTTTTGGTCACACTTGGGACAGTCGTTCCATTCTCCCGTTAGCGCTCAGAATCAATAGTTTATTGTATGCGCCAAATGGCAGCTAAGCTTTAGAGAATGCCATTCGCAGACTCTCCGCATCGGTCACGCGGCACGCACTCGTACAAGTCGTTTCTGACAAAGCCCTTAATGCAAACGCAGCCCTTGAATCTCCACTTGGGATTGCACTCCACATCGGGGTTTCGACAGTAGGCCACTTCGCAGCTGTAGTGGTCAGTCCAGACCGTGTTTTCCCCACAGAACGTGCGATCCGTCAGGTCTGAAAGCGGCACAACTGAGGCAATGAGCGAGGTAGGAACTTACATTTGATGGCGACCGACTGCGCCGAAGCGAAGAGAAGAAAGAAGACGACGACGAAGACGACCTGAAAGAAGCACCGCGGAGAAGGTGGAGAAGAGAATCGCGAAACTCACAGTTTTCATGGCAGAGAACGTGGCGTGAATCGGAAGGAAGCACGATGGGCCGCGTTTAAATAAGCGCCGAGCAATTCACACCAAAAGAAATGATCGAATTTGTGTTTGCTGCGCGTTTTGTTGTTTGTTGGATCAACGGCGATAAAAGGAGAGGAACAAAGCGCTCGATCGTCATTTGGAGAGAAGATCTCCCTCCATTCGAGGCCGCTCATTCGGCTGCAGTCGTTCTTGAAGACGCAGGCAGCCAAGCAGTGGAGAACGATTCGACTTCTCGCCATAAATGCCTTTTTCCCGTGTTTTCCTATGGTCAATCGTAGCTGCAGTCAGCAACCTCACATGCATCAAAAGGCGTCCAGAATTAGCAGAAGAAGATGCACCTGATCTTTCGCTTATTCAGCCGGAGCCGACATGTAAACAGACCAAGGAAGCACTTATCAGTCCATTCTCATGGAAATTTCCCACAAACGAGAGCAAAACACAAAAGCCAAGCGCTCATCAGACCCAAAAACGTGGCAAATTGCGTTTCTATCTTGGTCAACGCCACAAACAACCTTCAAATCAATCGAAAACAGCGCGTCTCTGAGCAAATAAAAGCCGAGCGCCGTCGACAGGACGCATCAGTCTCCTCAAATATGCCCTCCCTGTTCCAAATCGTCCTCCTAGCTGGCTTGCTTTGTTCAATCGTCGCCGCCTCCGCCTCTCCCGCGAACTGCGGAGCGAACGAGGAATGGAGCGCCTGTGGCACTTGCGAACCGAACTGTGGAAATCTCTTCCCCGTCTGCGCTGCGGAGCCCTGCGCCGCGAAATGCATTTGCAAGAACGGTGAGCGTTGACGCGTCGGTTCGAGATGTGAGCTTTGGTTTTCAGGATTCTACCGTAGCGTCGATGGAAACTGCGTTGACCTTCAGCAGTGCACGATCGAGAACGACCGTAAGTCTCTGTTCTCTGAGGATTGAGCTAGATAGTTTGTTTCAGCTTGTTCGCGCACCCGCTGCGCTGCTGGAACCGTTTGCCTCAACTGGCGACGCACTTGCTACAGACAGCCCTGTCGCGTTGGTGCGAATTGCGTGAAGCTCAGCTGTCTGGAGTGATCCGCCTTCTCCAAATTTTGATGATTTGGTTATCGAGAAGTAAATGAAGAATTTAATTTTGATCTTTTTTGGGGCGCGTTTGAAATCGATCCATAAAAGCGTTCAAATTGGGAACGCGTCTGTTCTAAGAACTTTGGCGGCGCTACAACTGATGTGCTCGGAGCAGCCCTTCGCCTTCCTAGATTTCTTGGTGGAGATGGCGAACAAAGACCAAACATTTTGTGGATAGAATGCGAGTATTTAGGAGAGCGCGGTTACCCGCTTGCGGAGCGTGACGCCACACAAATACTTTGAGAACAGATTCTTTGTTTATGCAAACGAAACAGTGGAGTTTGGTCTCCTTATCAGTGTGCCTCGTTCGTTCTAAGATCAACTAAGATCTGTGCTCAGTACGGTCAGAGAGCGCGACTCCTAGCATCCGCCGCAACCAGAAATCGCCGTTGGAATGCGCAGAGACGTCATTAAGCGGGAGGAGAACAGGATCGAAAGCGTTTTCGGTTCAAAAAGCGCCTCCGCGACCCACTTTCCCTCCATAAATTCCTCGTCTCGTCGAGAGACGCAACTTGCCATGTCGCCTCGTCTCCTCTCCCTCGCGCTCTTTGCCGTCGTCGCCGCCTCGACGCTCGCTGAAGGCTTCGGACCCCACGGAGGGTTCTACGGAGGCTACGGATTGGCGCCGCGCCGTTCCACTGGCTACGGAGGCGGATACGGTGGCCAGAACGGCTACGGCAGCAACGGAGGTCACTCGGACGGATTCAAACGCGGCGAAAAGTCCGACTGGTCGGAGGCGAACTACGGAGGACACGAGCGCCACGCTGACGGCGAGTCGTACGGCAAGAAGCACGCCGACGGTTACGGCAGCAACCACGGATACAACGCTGCGCACAACGACGGCTACGGATACGGAGGCGAGCCCAGCGGGTTCTACGGCGCTTACGGGCCGCAGAAGTTGTGGTGAACGCGGCGATGAAGTCAATAAACGTGAATTTTGCATCTTCGCGACTCAAAGGCGCTCGGGGTTCATTGAAGAACGGACTTTACTGACAAACACAAATCTCCTTTCACACCATTTGGACCTCGTTCTCGGCCGACTTGGTCTTTGCCTTGGCCATGTAGGAGTCGATGTCGCGATCCAAGTCTTCGGCGGTCAATTTTGGCTTCCGCGCGCTTTTCTGCGCCGCGGTGCGGCGTTCCTTGGCGATTCCGCGGGTCGCTTTGCGTAGAACTCCCTGACTCTTCTGGTGGACTGTGATTCTCTGTTGGAGACTCGGCTTCTCAGCGGCCGATCCACCGACGAGCGTCATCTTGAGCTCGTGACCGTCGAGGGTGATCCCTTCGAATTCGTTCATCAACTGCGCGGCGTCGAGCCGAGGAAGAGAGACGGCGGCGGAGCCGAGCGAGCGGCCGCGTTCATCAAAGTGAACGGCGACGCTGCGGGGTCGGTAGGAGGCGAAGAGTTCCTTCAGGTCGGTCGTGACCACCGATTTCGCCAAGTTGGTGATGCTGACTTGCACGACGCGGCGGTCGGAAGGCGCCGGGTGCGCCGCTTCGAACTTGTCGCTCTTCCACCTTCCTTCTGGAACGCGCTTCGTGAAGAAGGGACGCTGATGGTCGGACGACCCTCTTCTGCACGCGAATTTACCGCCGGCGCCTCGGGAGCTCTTCTTGGAGATGAGGGACATTGCCAAGATGTTGATGACCAGATGGATCTATTGGAGTGTCCTCGACAGAGCTCCTTATATTCGGAGAAAGCAATGCTGGAAACCAATGCCATCTCCGAAAATGTTAAATTCTGCCATTGAATGCCGATCGCACAGTAGTTTCCGCCCATGATCACCAATTTCTTCGGCATCCGCCCGAACGCATCGATCAGCCCTTGAGCGGCACGTAATTCGTAAAATCTTGACAGCTGGCGGCGCTTCTGGTTGATCTCCGATCCCGTCATGACCGAAAACGTGCGAGTGGTCGACAAGAGGTCTGTAGATTATGGGATTCTTCGCACCCTTGTAGACCGGCACCTAGAGAACGGATGTTTGAAATGTTGGCATAGCACGTTGTTTACCTGTTTTCCGTTCGCTCGTAACGTCCTCGAGACGTTCGCCGTCGCCTGATCGACGGAAACGCATCCGTGGACCGTCGTGATGGCGACGACGTCGGTGGTGTCGTTTTGCAGAGCGATGGAGATCGCCCTCACGTCGTCCGTCACTCTGTCGGTGTGATCAGCTTCGTTTTCAAGCGCATCTCTGAAGAGCAGAGTTCAATTCGCTCAAATTCCACAAAAAATGTAATGATTTCCCTCATTTTCCATATTTATTTCACTAATATTGTGCACATCTGCATGAACGCATCATTATTTCCGATGGAAAATATCAACTTTATTGACAAAAGAGTTTATAAGATGTCAAGGACAGCTTCCACGAATCCGGGATAACTGCGCAGCTTCACGGTAAACTTTTCATCGCTGGCGATTTCATTGAGGATCCCCATGAGGTCCGTGTCGTTTACAATTTCTATAGCAGTGCTTTCGTCTTCCGTCTTCTTCGCTGGGCTCTCAACGTCCTTGGCTTCGATTGGGTTTCCGCTCATTTCAACGAAGCTTTTCTCAATTTTATTAAGCTTCTTCATCGCTTGCAGCAGTAGCCCATTGATACCGTCGATTTGCTCGCGCAACGATTCAATGGCGGAGATGTCCATCTGTTCTGCAAGAATAACATTAATCGTTATAATAACAAGAATATATCGATAGCACAAGAAAGCATAAGAAAAACAATTCAGAGTTGAGAAATTTTATAATTTTATAATTAATGATCCGCCATGTTCACATCGTAAAATAGTGGTAGTTGAAAGTAAGGACTGCGTGGAGTTGAACAATATTGGTACATTTTTATTTAATATGAAAATGGAAAAATCAAAATAGACAGAACGACGGAAGAAAGACCATTTCAAACCAACCCAGAGAAAGCTAAATTTTGGCACGACTTTATTAATAATAAAAATTGAGAAAGAATAAAAATAAAGTAGAAACCAGAAAATAATATATGTACAGTATATACAGTAACACGACGTCGAAAGGGCCAAGAGGACTAAGCAGGCACCATGGGTCCAAGCACAGTTTGGCGAAGGAACTGGTGACGGGCTGCGTCACTCGCACTCATCCGCGGAAGGTCCCTGGAGTTGTAGGCGAGCAGGCCAAGCATGAAGCGTTCGAAGTATACTGCATCGCGCAGCATCCAGTCGTGTTCTTCGATGACCGTGGCTGCGATCGACCAACGAGCGCGAGGCTTCATCAGTGGATCTCCCTCCTGGAAAAGATAATCAATCGGAAATATGGATTAGAAAGTACTTACATGGTCAAAGTAGTGGTCGCTGAAGCGGTAGGACTTGCGGTCGCAGGGAGGCTGCCCGAGAATCTCCATCATCTGCATCAGATGCTCCTGGTTCTGATCAGCAGGGCTATCTGAGCAGAGGATGAAGAGTTCGTCGCCGTCGGTGCAGAGTTCGTAAGACATGCAGGCAAACGCCCACATGTCGGACCAGCAGCCACCCACCCGTTGACCCACGATGGCTTCGAAGGAATTGTATCCACTAGCTCTGGGTGTGGGCACATCCGCCGATCGCCAATCCTAAAGAAATCAGTTACAGATGAACTAAAAATGAAGAGAAACTTACTTTCCAGAGGTACGAACCTCCCAACCCGGAGATCTTGGCGTTGGCGGGGAGAGCGTCGCTCTGCTGCAGTGCGAACTGATCATGTGCGTCGACATGATTGATCTTGGCAGTTCGCATCTGAGCCAAGATAGTTGCAAGTGAGGGGGCGCTTGAGTCGCTCACTGGATGAGCGTGCATCATCTAAATAAATCGAGCAGTCAAACAAATCAAAATAAATCAAAGCAACTTACGACGCCGACTTCAAATGAGGCCTGCGTCAGAGCAATCGCCTCATCCAGGAGGTCGCGCACGCCACTCGGCTTCAACTCCACCATGATGTTCTTCAAGCCCAGATCTCCATGAGCGCGCAGCTTGAAGTAATGAAGCGCCCGGAGTCCCTCTGCCACTTGCTTGAGGATGTGTTTGCACTCATTCAATGGAAGTGGAGTGTCAGCGGTTTCGGAGTAGGTGGCCAAGGACTGGTCGTACAGCTAAAAAAAACAAATTAGAGAGGCACAAAACGAATAAACAACCTCAGTGACGATGCATTGGAACCCTCGGACGAAACCTGCGAAGGAGTCCCCGGCGAGATTGAAGTGGTCCAACATCAGCGCCAGTCGCTCGTTCTTCTTCTTCTTCGCCATCATCTTCAGGAAGACCTACAAACAGTTGAAAATTAACAGAAATACAAACAAAAGCTTACGTCAATCTCGCGATTGGCTTGCTGCGAGGCAGCATCCGAGTTCGCGAAAATCTTCATGGCGACGAGGCGGCAGTCACGGGTGTCCCAGCATCTCCAGAACACAGCGTTTTTGCGCACAGCTAACTTTTTGAGAGTGAAGTAGCTGAAAAAATAAATTTGAATGAGAGAAAAGTCACGATTAGCGCTTACCGGCGTCCCAACAGCATGTGTTCGTAGATGGGTGCATGCCCAATCGTGCCGAACTGGCAACGACCACGGAAAGTCGACGTGGCCGAAGCAGAAGCGTTGTTGCGGATGACTGGAATGCGCAGAGCGTTGAAAACGAACGTTGCAGAGGAGTTTTCCATTTTCGAAAATGTCGAAATTTCGAAATTCAATCAACGAAATGTGCAGCGACCGCTCTTCCACTCGCGCGGCCTAAAATGTGACCGTACACAGGCGTTTCGCTGCGGGACCCAGAAAATTTAAAATTCAAAAAAGCACTCTCGCGCTCAAATGCGCGATTTCGGTGAATTTTTGAACTTGCATTAATATCTCGTTCATTATATCTCATTGCTTCAATTCGGGAATAAAATCCAAATGCGATCGCGCGTCGAAGTGATCGACCAGGATTTCTGGATTCCCTTGTCACTTCCTCAAAGTCGGCGACGATTCTGCAGCCTGGGCGTTCAAGGGATCGATGAAAATTTGGCATTTTCGTCCGTGCACCTGCCTGAATTGCTCGGGATCGCGACGGATGAACTCGAAGTATTGCTTCTTCCGTTCACTGCACTTCGCGGCGTCCACCATGTGGATCCGCACCTTCATGCCCTGCCTCCGTGCTTCATACCACATCCTCAAAGCTGCTTTTCAAGGAAACGTCCAAGAAAGAAAATTGAAGCAGCGAGATAATTACATTATTCTCGCCTCGCTTTCTGGTTTTTCGGCATCTTTTATCCCTTTACGCAGTATTCTCCTATTCTCCTTTACTAATACGGGAAAAGGAG
Organism: Steinernema feltiae; assembly: GCA_007213375.1. NCBI lineage: Eukaryota > Metazoa > Nematoda > Chromadorea > Rhabditida > Steinernematidae > Steinernema > Steinernema feltiae. The sequence goes on along the minus strand of MQUG01001162.1, from coordinate 2,166 downwards.
ATTATGTATGTTTAGGGTCGGCAGGCGAAGCAGATCGTGCTATTCTGAAGAAGCGACGTGCGGAGATCGTTGGGAAGTTCTCACAGAACGAGGAAGCAACGACAATCTTGTTGAGGTACGCCTTTACATGAGACGATCGAGTTCGACTTGAAAGCTCGTCATCTGAAGATGAGCGAAGAGTTCATCGCAAACGGACTGAATTTATGAGATCGTTTGGTGGTGGAAGGGACGACAAAGCCTTTAACGCCAGCCCTACGAGAGATGTCGTTCAAAGTCCTGTGCTACCAAGTCAGGAATTGCGGATAATCTGGAGTTACCGAGGGACGCCAAGAACGCGACGGGCGTCTGCGAGCGCCGCCAGCTTTGCGGAAGCTTCTTTCGCGAATATCGAGTCGGATTGCGCAGCCTCGTGAAGATCGCGACCACCAAAGTTTCTCAAGAAGCGCTCTTCAGGGAGAACTGCATGACCGTCGTTTCCATCATTTCTCGCTAGGAATGCCGGTTGCGGTCGTCTTGATTTTCAATTAAATACGACGTTTTGTGCCCGTTGTGGATCGAATGCGAGTATTTTGGAGAGCGCGGTTAACCGCGAGCGCGACGCCACAGATTAATTGTTTACTCAAACGAAACAGTTTAATGATAGAATTGGCCAAAAGAAACGGAGAGTAACGATTCAGCGTTACTGAGAGCACTTGTAGGCGCCGTCTTCGAGCGCCTTCTTGATGTCGGCGGGGACGTTGCTCCACTGTGTGGCCGCGATCTGGCCGCAGATGCCGATGTGCAGAGTGCGGCGTTCGTTGTCGTAGGCGCCGTTGAGGAGATATTCTTTTCCCTCCTGCAGCCAGGTGAGGCCGCAGGCGGCCGAGTGGCTGTTGGTCTCGATCACGGTGAGGAACTCGGGGTTGGGCTGACTGGCGCTGCCGTCCTTGCCAGCGACGCTCTGAATCTCGAATTAGCGGAGAGAAAGGCGCTCCGCTCACCTTGAAGACGAGTGTCGGGGCGGCGTAGTGGCTGAGGATGAACGCGGTGTCGTTGCCGGGGACGCGTTTCAAGATGCGGAAGACGCCGACTGAAAGGATCGCTGAGGATTCAGCGGCGCAGAGCGCGCTTACCGGCGTCGGACCTGCAGAACTGCTTCTCGGGGTTGGGCGGCCCGGGCATGCAGGTGCACGCGAAGGCGACGGAGAAGAGCGCGGAGACGAGGAGGAAAGTGCGGAACATTGCAGGCGGAGTGCGGAGAGGACCGCGAGGCGCCTTTTGTATCCGTCGAGGGAGACGACTCTACGTGACTCCGGCTGCTTGTCGACGCGATAAGGAAGGACAAAAGCAGTGTACATTGTAGCCAGTTGTGCCTCGTTGTCAAGGAGTTATACCCGGGCACAAAGGAGTCGGTCTGTGGAGTTTGGTCTCCTTATCAGTGCGCCTCGTTCGATCTAAGATCAACGTGGCGTTTCTGTGCTCAGTACGGTCAGAGAGCGCGACTCCTAGCATCCGCCGCAACCAGAAATCGCCGTTGGAATGCGCAGAGACGTCATTAAGCGGGAGGAGAACAGGATCGAAAGCGTTTTCGGTTCAAAAAGCGCCTCCGCGACCCACTTTCCCTCCATAAATTCCTCGTCTCGTCGAGAGACGCAACTCGCCATGTCGCCTCGTCTCCTCTCCCTCGCGCTCTTTGCCGTCGTCGCCGCCTCGACGCTCGCTGAAGGCTTCGGACCCCACGGAGGGTTCTACGGAGGCTACGGCGTCGCGCCGTTCCACGGCTACGGAGGCGGATACGGTGGCCAGCACGGCTACGGCAGCAACGGAGGTCACTCGGACGGATTCAAACGCGGCGAAAAGTCCGACTGGTCGGAGGCGAACTACGGAGGACACGAGCGCCACGCTGACGGCGAGTCGTACGGCAAGAAGCACGCCGACGGCTACGGCAACAACCACGGATACAACGCTGCGCAGAACGACGGCTACGGATACGGAGGCGAGCCCAGCGGGTTCTACGGCGCTTACGGGCCGCAGAAGTTGTGGTGAAGCGGCGATGATGTCAATAAACGTGAATTTTGCATCTTCGCGACTCGAAGGCGCTCGGGGTTCATTGAAGAACGGACTTTACTGACAAACACAAATCTCCTTCACACCATTTGGACCGCGTTCTCGGCCGACTTGGTCTTT